>CAIGRB010005443.1:0-13385 GCA_903798255.1 Fraxinus quadrangulata | reverse complement strand
AAAAAAAAAAAAAAAAAAGAGGAAAATACTCATTGTGAACGTCTTTTCGTAGTTTTTATGACTCGAGTGATTAAGCTTGCAAGGGTATCTAAAAACCTGGTACCCTATGTTCATCTGATTTGAGAGTCATCGACTTAAAACTCGTTACAAGGGTTATTTAGAAATCTTAATAGAGAAAAATATGCACATAAGATAAAAAAAAAAAATTATTATGTCTTGATTAAGTCTCAAACACTTATTTGAGTTAGATCTTTGAAAATTGATTATTAGTCTAGTTGAGTCTTGTAGGCTGAAGTAATCAAAATTTGGAGAATTCTTATTTGTTGAAGTATCGACTTGTAATTAGTGAGATCCATCTAAACTAAAGAGGGTGAGAAGTTGGTATAAAGATTCAGCCTTATATCACACACTGAAAAAGAGTAAAAAATAAAAGTTTGGGGGTGTGTGAATCTTACGAGTGATGAAAGTAAAAATTTGACCATCGAGGGTTGGGAATCAAAACAACTCATGGATTTATAATGTTTCACTTAATTCTTCACACACACACACACACATCAATTTTGCATTGAAAAAGTGGATATTGATTTTGGTAATACGACCTTGAAGTTGTTTATACATTTAATACAATTATTTCTATCTGAGACAAAATGGTAGGTGTAACCAAAACCTTTTGTATGTTTGTGTGTTTGTTAAGTTAGTTTATGATTTTGTTTGAGGACAAACAAATATTTAAGTTTGGAGGTGTTTGATAAGTGTATTTTATATACTTATTTGGACTTAAAAATATATACATTTAATAGTCTTTTGAACAATTATATCCTAATTTATTGTATATTACGTATATTATGTGAAACTCGATGAAAAGAAGTGGAATTGAAAGAAAGAAGCGAAAAATGGGCAAAATCCAAAGATTTGACACTAAAGTGTAAATACTCAAAATTTGTACTGAAACTTAAAGGTAAAAAGGATGAAATTAGAAGTCTTTTAAGTAAATTTTGACCAAAATAATCACAAATAAATTTCAACTGCACAAGGATGCTTCAAATTTTAAGTCAGAGATTAAGACCCATTTTTGACTTAGTAAACATTCGAATTGAAAAATATCGTAAAGTTATATCTCTTTGAGTTATCATTTCAACACATTTTGAATCGCTTTAATTGGATACAGGAAAGGAAAGTTACGACAAAAAACACTGAAGAAGGCGCAAAGTAGGAGCAGCTGCTTCACCAAGTGGGCACCTAATGGCACCTAGGCTACTTGTCGCCAAAAATAGGGTTTTCAAGTGTAATTCATCTTTTTAAAAGCCCAATTCAACTAAAACTCATCCAAGACTCAAAGAAGACATAAATACAACTCTAGTTACATACAATTTGGAAAGAGAACAACACATAATCATCAAGATCAAAGAGCAAAAGTTAGGATTTGAAAACTTTTGAGTTTGAAGAAGATTTTTGGTGCAAGATCCAATTCTTTCTATGATCAAGATTTCAAAATCTGGTTATGAAATCGCTTTTTTGTTTTTTCATTATTATGAGTACCTAATTTCATAGCTAGGGCAAACAATGTAATCTATATGTGACCCTTCATTTTATTTATTCAAGATTCTAGTTTTTTAAATGAATATGTGTTGATTTTATCATGAACTTAATGCTTTAAATTTTTTGGCCAATTATTCAATGATTTTGTGAATCTATTATGAATTGAGATGCGAGTTTTAGATTTAGACAACATAGTAAAATTCAATAATTTAGTATAAAGTGTAGAGATACATATATTAAATATTGCGGTCATTAGATAAATTCTTAGAACTAATACTTCGTTTAACTAAGGTTGATTCACATATAGATATGGAATTGAATTAGTTAAATAGACTAAATGAGAACTCGAGATGGGTAAATTGAATACTTTAGAAGAATTCAAACGAACGCTACAATAATAATGAATCTTAATTATCAAATTAAATTGGGATTCATAGATAAAATTGTAAGTCCTAGCATCCACATTCTTACTTTTAAAACCCAAATTCGAAAAATTGTGTACGTTAGATAATTTAGTTTTAGGTAGAATAATTTACTCACCAATCACCAAACTTTATTATTTGTTTTCGATCAAATTAAAGTTAGGAATAATTTAACCAATTGTTAGATAGTGTTCTCGTGGGTATGATATTCGGACTCATTGCTCCACTATATTACTTGTTACGATCCACATACTTACGGGATATAAAAATCGACAACATGCATCCATTCATTTTTATGCGGTTGTGTGCCTAGATATATAGCTGGTGAAATTGATTGCCTCACATTTTTCAGTTTTTAATTATATTGTGATTGGAAATGAATCATTCAACATTCAATTTTCAATCATCTTATCTAGTATCATCAAACGCCCTCTGACTCTCAAACATTATCTGACACTTGTAATTCCTCACTAAGTATATCAACTTTGTTGGCTGTAGGTCTTGTTTGGGAATATTGTCAATGGGTTGTCAACTTATAGTCGGTTTGGCTTTACTTCCTTAAATAGGATATTTGATTACATTACCTAATCTAAGGGATTTGATTGTATATAATTCTATTATTCCTAGATTTCATTGTAAATTACCATATTTAGAAGTTGTATTTTTATTATTTGAAGGAAAGCAAAAACCTCAATTGAGGCATTCGAACCAAATCAACTGTTAATATGGTATCAGAACTCTCGATCTAAAGATGACACTTCTAGGTAGCGATATTTTGGCTTTTGCAGTAAAGCTCAAGTCTTGATTTTGGGACTCACTAACAGATAACGTTACTATGGTAGCCATCGACCTTTGTGTACTCTTTGCGTTAATGATTATTGAGGCTGTCAGGGGTTATTATGATTCGATTAATCTATGTCCGTGTCATCAATTCAGGCTTTTTAGTCTATGATTTTAGATTCTATTGGGTATTTTCAAGTGTTGAAGTGTCGGCATTCATTGTTGTCGGTGACTTCAATCTCTATCAGGGAATCTAGTGCTGCGAAGGAGCAGTGACTGCTTCTTGCTAAAATCTAAAGGTTAAACCCCAACCTTGAGGGTCCCCCACCGCCCCGCCCCTAGAGCATTGTGGAGGAAGTAAATCGCGGGATGTGCCTCAGCAGGCCAGGGTACAAGAGCTGCCATACTGGTGCCCACAAAGAGTCCAATTCCAAACCTTGTAAGAGGCAAGAATCGAACCCTCACACTGCTTCTTGCTAAAATCTAGATTTCAATTGGTCTCGCTTTGGTTGTTTTTTGGAACGGTTTTGGCCAATTATTTTTGGCTCGCTTTTTCTTCTTGGGTGCTTTGCGATGTGTTGAGCTGTTGGCTATGATTATTTTTTGAGTTATTTAAGAGAGAATTCAATTTTTCGTTTTAATGATAAAAATTACTCCACCTAGGAATTTCAATTCAAGATGTTCATTCAGGGTAAGGAATTGTGGAGTCATGTGGATAGATTTTTTCAAGCTCCTACTGATCTCAAGAAACTTAGTTCATAGGAGAGCAAAGATGCTCATATTGTTTCTTGGCTACTGAGTTCTATTGAACCATAGATGGTCAACAATCTCCATTCATTAACGACCACAAAGGGGATGTGGGATTACCTTTGACGAATTTATTATCAAGATAATCCTGCACGAAAATTTTATTTAAAGTTGGATATTGGAATCTACTAATTGAATAGATGTTTGATTCTCATTAATAGAGAAAAGAATGATTTTTGAATAGTATTTTTAAAAGAATGCGTGGTTCAAAAATAGAGAAAAGTTTTTGGTATATATGTAGAATATTTTATTTTGTGAATGTGTAGTTGAAAATGATCTTGTAGTAAATCACAAAATAAATTAATGGGTGTCAAACCGACATTTATTTATAGAGTGATTATTTTGGGTTGGTACAATCTAAGGTTCCTAAAAATGCATTAGTGGCTTTGTAAGAGGTTTATTTTGAGAGCCAACAGGATCAATTTTTGATGAAGCTACGACCTGAGTTTCAAAGTGCACGCGCTGGATTAATCAACTGCAAACTAGTACTATTTTTGGATGTCTGTCTCAGGGAACTTTTGCAAAAAGAACACCATCTTACCTCACAACTTGACATTACTCAAGATATAGTTAGTACAGAGATGGTTAATGTGGCATATGTTGCTCAAGGCATGGAACGATCCAGGAATTGCAAAATCATTGTACCAAGAAATTTTGCAATTATTGCAAAAAAGGATGTACATATTATTAAAAACTGTCATGTGTGACCTTAGAATCGATCCACTCCTGCTTTTCATACTGCTGGCCCAACCATGAGACTGCATATTCAGGTCAGCCAGTTGTCTTGGGTCCTTTGACCCTTACGCCTGAGCATGTTCAACAGACAATTGTTTCAGCTCTCTAGGCTCTTGGTCTCCAAGGTAATAATCCATTATGTACCTATCTTTAGTTAATTGACTTTGCAACTTCCAATCTTCCATAATATTCGTAAATATGCTGGATAGCAACACATCCAAATAGCCAATTGTAGTGCTTTCCCTATTACTATAGTTGGAAATTTGGGGTCTTCTTTCACTGATGTTTTGTATCTCCCGATATATCTGCCAGTTTAATTTTTATTGGTCAATTGGTTGAGGATAATTGTGCTCTTAATTTTGAGCGTAATAGTTATTGTGCATAGGATCAAGTGTCAGGGCAGGTGATAGAGAAGGTGCCTAAAGTGGGACATCTCTTTCCTCTTCAATCATTATCTATTCCTTGTTCTATTCATGTTGGTTATTCTACAGTTGCTACTAATAGCCATTTGATACATAAGAAATTAGGACAAATCAATTATGTTATCTTGACACATTTAATAAGGTATGGTTATTGGAGTAATATAAATGAGTTTTCTTCTGCACACTTGTCTTTTGATTGTGCATCTTGTAAATTTGGTAAAAGCAAATCCTTGCCATTTCCTTTAAGGGATAGTCAAGTTTGTACGTGTTTTGATATTTTTCATACTGATTTTTAGGGCACAAGTCATGTTCTTTCTCATGCTCAATACATGTACTTTGTGACATTCATTGACGACTATAGTAGATTCACAGGATCTATTTTCTTCATTCTAAAGCAAATGTTTTTTCTACCTTCCAAACTTTTTGTTGCCTATGTGGAAATACAATTTTCTACATGTATTAAGATCCTGCGCTCCGATTATATTGGAGAATATATGTCCCACGATTTTCAGTATTTCCTACAACATAAAGGAATTCTTTCACAGCATTCTTGTCCTTATACCCCCAACAGAATGGAGATGCTGAACGTAAAAATCAACACCTTTTGGATGTTGTCTGTACACTGCTGCTTGAATCTTCTATTCCAACTAGCTTTTAGGTGGAAGTTTTATCTACAGTTGTATATTTGATTAATTGTTTGCCATCCCCGACTCTAGCTCTTGATTCTCCATATTATCATTTATTTGACATTCTTCCTGATTATAATTCTTTACACCTCTTTGGATGTATATGCTTTGTTCATTTACCTCCCATTAAACGTCATAAACTTGTTGCTCAATTTGTTCAGTGTACATGCCTTGGTTATAATAATTTCACAAAGGGTTTGTGTGTTATGATGCACTAACAAACTCCATATTTCTCGAAATGTTGTTTTTTTTTTTGAAAATCAATATTTCTTTCCTTTTAGTCATAATCCAATTTTTTATTCTTTCTTTCTTTCTTTCTTTCTTTTGATAATGTATCTAGAATTGTTAATCGTTTTAATCAGGTATTGTGTATCACCAACGTCGCCCACTACATATTCATATCTCAAATCCGACACCTGATCTTGTGTTACATGAGTCTCATCAATCTACTCGAGTTTCATGACCATCGAATAGGTATAGATTCTCACATAGTGCTTTTCAGGCCACTTTTGATAATACTTTTGTCCCTAAGTCTTACTCTCAGGCTTCTACTCAAGAATTTTGGCGACAAACAATGACAATGAACCTCAAGCTTTTCAGGACAATCACACTTAGGATATCATTCTTGTCCTGCTCAGGTCAAACTTCTTGGGTACAAATAGATTTATACCATCAAGTTGTGTGCTGATGGATCTATGACAGGTATAAAGCTCGTTTAGTGGCACTTAAGAATCGATTGGAGTATGACCTGATTATGATGAAACATTTGCTTCTGTGGCTAAAATAAGTATTGTCTGCATAGTTATGGCCACTGCTTCGTCGAAAGGATGGTCGCTTCACCACCTGGAAGTGAAGAATGCATTCTTGCATAGAGATCTAAAGGAATAAATATTTATGACCCCTCTACCTAGATGTTTTCTTCTCCTTCTACAGAGGTTTGTCACTTAAAGCGATCCTTAAGTGGTTTGAAATAGGTGTTGGGGGCTTGGTTTAAGAAATTCTGCTCTACCCTTCTGGATTTCAGCATTCTCGAATCTTCATCGTAAGTTTCAGCACAAATTTTGAGTATTTACACTTTAGTGCCAAATCTTTGGATTTTGCCCATTTTTCGCTTCTTTCTTTCAATTCCACTTCCTTTCATCAAGTTTCACATAATATACGTAATATACAATAAATTAGGATATAATTGTTCAAAAGACTATTAAATGTATATGTTTTTAAGTCCAAATAAGTGTATAAAATACACTTATCAAACACCCCCAAAACTTAAATATTTGTTTGTCCTCAAAAAAAATCATAACCTAACTTAACAAACACACAAACATACAAAAGGTTTTGGTTAGATAACCTACCTTTGTCTCAGGATTGAAATATCTGTATTAAATGTATAAACAGCTTCAAGGTCGTATCACCACAATCAATATCCACTTTTTCAATGCAAAATTGATATGTGTATGTGTGTGTGAAGAATTAAGTAAACCATTATAAATCCATGAGTTGTTTTGATTCTCGACCCTCGATGGTCAAATTTTTACTTTCATCACTAGTAAGATTCACACACCCCGAAACTTATTATTATTTTACTCTTTTTCAGTGTGTGATCTAAGGCTGAATCTTTATACCAACTTCTCACCCTCTTTAGTTTAGATGGATCTCACTAATTACAAGTCGATACTTCAACAAATAAGAATTCTCCAAATTTTGATTACTTTAACCTACAAGACTCAACTAGGCTAATAATTCCCTTTCAAAGATCTAACTTTCTCAAATAAGTATTTGAGACTTAATCAAGACATAATAATTTTTTTTTTTATCTTATGTGCATATTTTTCTCTATTAAGATTTCTAAATGACCCTTGTAACGAGTTTTAGGTCAATGACTCTCAAATCAGATGAACATAGGGTACCGAGTTTTTAGATACCTTTGCAGGCTTAATCACTTGAGTCATAAAGACTACGAAAAGACGTTCACAATGAGATAGCTATTTTCCTCTTTTTTTTTTTCTTTTTTTTTTCTTTTGGTGCAAAACCCATCATTAAACACTCATTCTAAAAAATCAACCCCTAATTTAAGATTTTCACCTAATTTTCATCATATTGATATTATACAATTCATACAAGAATTTACATACATGGAATCCTCATTCATATTCATATCTCCCTACAACAGTAAAATCACCCCAAATTAATTTAAATTTGGTCGAATGATATATATTGTAGTAATTTTTTGGTTTAGCATCTAAGTTCTACTATTTCAACCTATTAATCATATGAATCAACCTATTACTTTATAATACTAAACTTAATTCATGTGCACAAATAGTATCAAATTTTACATGGATAAAAATCAATTAATCTAAGTATGTATCATATTAACAGTTCATAAATTAATACATAATTCCAAATATATTTGCCAACAAAGCTACCTAACCCACACAAGCATACAATAAAAAAGAAAATGTTTTTTTTTTAATTTAAATTTTTAATAATATTTATATATACATATAATAAAGAAATAAAAACACACAAACACATAAGAATAATAAAACTGAAAACTCAATATTTTTTCCACCCCCCAAACTTAAATAAGACATTGTCCTCAATATTTTAAAATATAGTATAGCACATATAGGGGTGGGGAAGAAAAGAAGAAGGTACTCTGCAGATTTTCTGCTTGATATTTGATGTGGCTTGTTGGATCAGTTCATTCCTTTCTTTTCTGAGTTACCTCTTACTTGATATCCATGTACCTTTGAAAAATGAAAGAAGACAAATACAAGAATTAAAAGACACTTTAAAAGCAATAATGTGGTTTATATGATAACTAGATTTTTTTTTTTTACGTCCCTGGAGCTTTGAAAAATGTGCCACATATCTTTCCTACTATTTTTTACTCAAATATATGATTTTCTTTTAATAACCTTAATATCGATATAATACCCTCTTATTGAAACATAATTATGCCTAAAACTAATGTACCTTAATAAACTATATACAATGCAAATACAGAAAACATAATAAATAAGAAGGTAGGAACTTGAATTGTCTCCCAATAAGCGCTTAATTTAAAATCTTTAGCTAGACTTTTGCACAAATGTTTCATGGCACTTTGAATATGACTTTGGAGGTCTTGCTCAACTTGCTCAATTTGACTTTGTTCCATATTTCACACGTCCTCCAAAATTGTACTTGCCTTTTTGAATATGGTATGATTTGCCAAAATTGCCCAATTCAAACTCAACTAAGAATACTTCAATTTCCTCATCGACTTTAATCACAAAATCAATGAAGTTGGAGGTTTGCATACTAATCCCATCTTCTTTGAATGCCACTAATTCATTTGGCTCCTTCATGATTAATTTATTCGTTTCTACATATTCTTCTTCTTCAGTTGGTTCATCGAGTTGAATAATGAAGAGATCCTCCATTGACATGTTATTTGACTCATTTGAAATTGCTTGATCTTCAATCATTTTATATTTTTGAATGATGATGTCTCCAATAACTATTTCACCGCCATCATCTTGTTCATATGGATCATAAAATATAGTTTTCTTTAATTCCTCTAGAGTTACCAATAACAAGCAATTTTTTGTAAGATGCAATACCCCCACAATATTCACAAGTTGGTTTAATCTCCTCATAAACAATAGATTTGATATTGAGTCCCTTCGGAAAGCCATCTTTATCAAATACAATAGGTTGATCGTATCCCTACTTTTTAAGTTCTTGTCCGAAGAGGAATTATTCAAAGAACATGTCACCTTTATTTAAGTCAGAATCAATCATTGTAAATTTTTGATCTCTTGTTTCTTTTCATGCACTGTCAATGGAGAAAAGAAAAACAAGTAGATCAATTGAAAAAAAAAATAATCAAAGAAAAGAAAGAAATAATTAAAACCAATATTAAAGAAAAAATAGTCATCGGCAACGGTGAAAAAATAATTGTTGTCAATTTTTATATTCCGCAAGTGTACGGATCGTAATAAGTAATATAGTGGACCAATAAGTCCAGATATCGTTCCCACGTGGACTACTATCTAACAATTGGTTAAATTATTCCTAATTTCAATTTGAACGAAAACAAATAATAAAGTTTGTTGATTGGTGTGTAAATTATTCTAACTAAAACTAAATTATCTAACGTACACAATTTGTCGAATTTGGGTTTTAAAAGTAAGAAGGTGGATGTTAGAACTTACAATTTTATTTATGGATCGTCTTTAATTCGACAATCAAGATTCATTATTATTATAGTGTTCGATCAAATTTTTTTAAAGCATTCAATTTACCCCTCTCGAGTTCTCATTGAATATATTTAACTAATTCAATTTCATATCTATATGTGAATCAGGCTTAGTTAAACGAAGTATTAGTTCTAAGAATTCATTTAATGACCACAATAATTAGTATAGGTATATCTACACATTATATTAAATTACCAGATTTTACAATGTGGTCTAAATCTAAAACTCATCCTCGATTCGTAATAAATTCACAAAATCAATGAATAATTGGCCAAAGAATTCAAAGTAGTAAATTCATGATAAAATCAACACATATGCATTTAAAGAACTAGAATCTTGAATAAAAGAAATAAAGGGTCACACATAGATTACATTGTTTGCTCTAGTTATGAAATTAGGTACTCATAATAATGAAAGAAAAATAAAAAAGTATAGAGTTCATAACCAGGTTTTGAAATCTTGATCATAGAAAAAATTGGATCTTGCACCTCAAAACTCTTTGATCTTGATGATTATGTGTTGTTCTCTCTTCAAATTGTGTGGAACTAGAGTTGTATTTATGTTTTCTTTGAATTTTGGACGAGTTTTAGTTGAATTGGGCTTTTAAAAAGATGAATTGCATTTGAAAACCTTATTTTTGGTGGCGGGTAGCACCGTGCTCCCACAAATCTGGTTTTTTTCTGAGCGCGCACTTGGTGGCGCAGCTGCTCCCACTTTACGCTTCTTCAGTGTTTTTATCGTAACTTTCTCTTTCGATATCCGATTAAGGCGATTAAATTTGCTTTGAAAAAATAATTCAGAGGGCTATAACTTTACCAGAAATAACTATTCTCCAATTCGAATGTTTACTAGGCCAAAAATGGGTCTCAAACTCTTGTTTAAAATTTGGAACATCTTTGTACAGTTGAAAATTTATTTATGAAAATATTTTTGTCATATTTCACTTCTTTTGACTTCTAATTGCATCCAATTGACCTCTAGCTTTCTCGAATCTTCATTATGAGTTTTGACACAACTTTTGAGTATTTACACTTTAGTCCTTAAATCTTTGGATCTTGCCCATTTTTCGCTTATTTCTTTCTTTCAAATCCACTTCCTTTTATCGAGTTTCATATAATAAACAAAATATACAATAAATTAGGATATAATTTTTCAAAAGAACTATTAAATGTATATATTTTTGAGTCCAAATAAGTGTATAAAATATATTTATCAATGCGTATCTGTTTTGTGCACATGTACCAACACACAGTGGAGCAAATGAATGTTGTTATGATATATTTTTAAGTCCAAATAAGTGTATAAAATATATTTATCAATGCTTATTATTAAACAAGTTCATGACTACTCAAAAACTGATTTACTACAATTCACAAACTGGCAACTTTTGGTTGAATTATTTAAGCAAGTGCAGATGCCTAATCCTCCCTTGACCTTAGCTCCTCCATGGACGAAGTTATTAGCATCCGGTTAATTTGGATATTTTCTAAGACAAATATTGGATTGGATAAATTTTGTCCATATATGGTGTATTCCAGTTCACCATGTCAATTACAATGATATTGTGATTGAACTTGATGCCCTTCATTGTGAGAGTCATTTCATTTAAATAGAGGTTGTCTGCCTAATTAGAGGGCTGAAAATCAACCTTAATTTATGGTATCTATACATGTATGGAAAGGAATTAAAACCTACGAATTACATGGAAAACTGTAACTAATATACAATATATTTTCTTTGGATAGTTAGCAGCAAATCTTGTAAATCATTGGCCTTAATAGGTTCATACAGTTGACATTCCCCCTCAAATTGATGCTAAATGATCAAAAAGCATCAATTTGCTTACAAGAAAGAAATGGTGTTGTTGGGTCATTGCCTTAGTGAAGATATCAGCGATGTGAAGATTGTAGAGATATGAGGAAGAGAAATAACATGAGTATCGATAGTCTACTTCGATATGCTTCGTATGTTTACGGTAAACAGGATTAGTAGCAAATTGAATAGCACTTGTGTTATCCGCATGAAGAGAAGTGGGATCAAACTGCCAGGTTCAGCTAACAGCCCGCAAAACTAGACAATCTCAAAGCAAGAAGCGGACATGGGGCGATATTCGGATTCGGTTAATGATTTAGACACACGAGCCTAATTTTTACTCTTCCAAGAGATCTAAGAAACATACACCAACCCGTAATAGAATGAGTATCTGGACACTTCGCCCAATCCACATCACTAAATGAAACAAGAAGAAGAAGAAAGCCAGCGCGGAAAAATAATGAATGACGAAGGGTACCTTAAAAATACCGAATGATACGACAGACAACACCAAGATGGAGATGTTGTGGAGCTTGCATAAACTAGCTAACTTGCTGGATGGCAATTGATATATCGAGCCTAGTGATAGTCAAATAATTGAAACTGCCCACCAATTGATGAAAAATAGTGGGATCAAGAAGGAGATCATTTTCATCATGATGATACTTCACATTGACTTCCATATGAGTATCTACAGAAAAATCATGAAGGCTAGCCAAGTGATCAGATCTTGAATATATTTGTGTTGGTTCACGAATATACCCGTGGAATTAGTATGCACTTCCAAACCCAAAAAATAAGTAGATGATACTGGAGTCGAAAGATCAACTCAGAATCCATGCCAGTAATAACAATGTCATCCACATAGATAAGTAAAATGACAATACCAATGGATGTCTTGCAAAGAAATAGAGAGGAGCCATACTGGCTTTGAATAAAATTTTTTTTAGCAAAGTATACCGAAACTTCTCAAACCATGCATGAAGATCCTATTTTAAGCCATAAAGAGACCGCTTCAATTTACATACTTGTGAAGGAGAGGAAAAAAGGCTAGGATGAGGTGGCATGAAAATAACCTCCTTAAGATCACCATGAAGAAAAGCATTTTTGATGTCCATCTAGTGAAGAAGCAATCCCTAGGAGGTAGCAATAGAAAGAACAATTAGCACTGAAGTCTAGCTACTAAAGCAAATGTCTCCTTATAATCCATCATATACTCCTGTCTATTCTCGAGAGCCACCGAGCGAGCCTGATAATGATCTAGGGTCCCATCAGAGCGAAGTTTGGTTAAATAGACCCATTTACAACCAATAGTCTTGATGTTAGATGGGCAAGGAACTATGTCCCAATTATGATTTTCCTGAAGTGTCTGAAGTTCTTCATTCATGACCTTCCGCCAACATTCATGGTTAACAATCTCAAAATAACTAGTACGTATAGGAACAAATGTCAATATAGTGGCAAGTGATGAATGAGTAAAACTATACCTATTAGGAGGTCAAGAAACTCGAGTAGAACATCGAGGACCCGGGTCAAGGTACATCAATCTTAGATGCCAACTCAAGCTCAAAAGAAGGAGGCTGAACAGGTTCAGATTTGAAGTCGACCTCTAGAAGGGCATAAGTGGTCGACGTCTCACATATACAAATCCTGGTTTGAACCTTTCAGGATGAGAAGTCAAGTCATCAAAAAATGGAAGGAAACTAATTTTGGTAAAGACTCAACATGAGTAGGAAATGAAGGTCAATGCTCAAAGAAAATAACATGATGAGAAATGAGAAACCTATTAGAGCATAGATCATAGCAAAATAGCCTTTGTGGAAAACACTATAAACCATAAAAATATATTTAACCGATTAAGCAAAAAGTTTTTGTCGTTCATTAAGAGGCAAATAAATAAAGCAAATACATCCAAAAGTATCAGATCATGATAAG
>CAIGRB010005409.1:0-15583 GCA_903798255.1 Fraxinus quadrangulata | reverse complement strand
GATGGTGATGGTGATGGTGATGGTGGTGGAGGAGGAGGATGGTTAATTTGATTCGCAGAAACCACGACGGAGAGTGGTGGAGGTGGAGAATGTGGCGATAGTGCAACCGCCAACGATTCTGATGTGGTTGGCCTATAAGTAGCATTAGACACTGGTTTCTCCTTTGCAGAATCACAATCATGGCTGTGTAAATGAAGCAATGGAATTTCTTGAATTGGCTGAGATTTTCTTCTCTTCTCTTCTTCATTCATGGGATTATTATACCAAACCTTAGAAACTCGGTTCGGAAAATCGCCCTCTTCGACTTTTCTTAAATACAGAACATCAAATCCATCTTCATCTACTATAACTCCTTTGACTGCTCCACCTTGTTGTCTAAATTCTATGCCAGGCAATGCTGCTACATCCTCCCTACGAAAACTCGAATCAAAATTGTTTCTCTTACGCTGTCGAGCTACAGAAAATCTATAGAAAAAATAGAATAAAAATCCAGTAATAATCAAACTGCACACTGCTGTGGCTGCAACAGCCTTTACTACTACATTTTGTGATGAAGTCATTAGAGCCGATGGAATCGAAAGTTTGTAACTCCAACAGTTCAGAATTACTAGTCAGCCCTATTTCGGATACGAGTTACAAATTTTCCATTTGGTATTGCATAACTTTTCTGGCTTTCATGTAGATTTCAATGAAGAAGACAAAAAATTCATTTACAAGAAACCTTGGTAGTTGGCATGACTTTGGGACTGTCTGCAAAGTAAATAGAGAACTTCTTAGAATAAACAAAGAAATATTGCCCCATTGGTCCTCAACCTATTTCTCGTGCAGCAAATTATGTGCAAGTTAATTCTAAACGTTTTAATATAGTTGCATAATCAATTCTCAACAACAAAACCGTTCTAATCTTTGTTAAATTGTCTCATAACCTATGTGATAAAATGCGTCACTTCAATTGGAATCAGATCAAGATAAGAAACAAAATTTAGATTCGGAAAGAATGTGATGGACGAAAGTGTAATTAAAATTTGAAAAGTTCAATTTTTCTAGAACTGATTTTTGCTATTTTCCTATGGTTGCAAAATTAGTTCTCGACGTAGAAACTTTTCAATCTTTAAATTGTCATGTGACTCTCATGAAAATATACAATAGCTCAATTATCGAGGAGCACAAGCTAAGATTGAGAAAGAAAACCCAAATCCATACGCTATTTTTTTCTTTTTCTTTTCCTTTTGCCAAAGCAACTTTTATTAGTGTCCTACGCATATCAAACCAACATGATCTAAGGACTAAAGTAAGTCCCGGTTTGGCCATCATTTCTTAAAAACTCATTTTCAACTATACATTATATGGGATCCACAACTTTTATCAATTTTTTGAAAATACATATCGCTAACTTTTATCAAAATCTATTAAAAATGTAATTTTTATCCAAACAAAACAGAGTCTAAATAGGGTAGCCATTGTATTCAATATGACAAAACCTTAAAACATATCATTCTTTGCCCAATGCCGACTTAATAATGTTACAAGTCACTAACATCTTAATAAAAACTTGGATAGTCTGTACTTGAAGACTGAATTCACAACTACGACAACTTGCTCTAGTTAAAATTTAAAGTTTGAGGACCAACTAACTACTTTGACAATAAATCGGGAACCAACAATGCAATTTTTGAAGTAAAAAAATTATGAATTGTTTTCTTGTTGTAATTTGATGCGATCGAGGTCAAGGTTCTTGTCTGTATTTGAACATTGCTTGCTGACAGTTTCAAAGAATTTGTTGAGGTAATTGCCCAATTTTTGGAGTGGAGAAATGACAGTTATATCCATGCTGCAAAGCACTTTATCAAAGAAGTGGAGGGGTTTTGTGTAATTTGACAGATTTGAAAATAATATATATGTAGCTATAATTTTAAGGGTACATAACATATCACGTAAAAGTTTCGACACAATTATGGGACATAGGACATAGCATTTCCCTAATTTTAAATGGACAGGCGGTTGGTGGCTGGTCTGATTGTTTATTTACATTAATTTTAAAGAGTACATATGTGTTTATGTGGCACAAAGACTTTAAAGTAGTAACCCCTATTGTGATTATTAAATGTTTATTTAAAAAATAAGGATATATGTTATTAAATGTTTATTTTTAAAAAAATAAGGATAACTTTATTATTTATTTACTATAGTCATATTTTTCACATGTTTCGTGAGATTTTCATTGAATTTTTTTTCTTTTAAAAGCCCGATTTGAAGAATATATAGATAGATTATTTTTATGATTCGATTGTTACAATAAATGATTACCTCGTCTATTAGTTAATTTGATTGAAGAGATAATAATAGTATTTTGCTAATTTTATTACTATTACCCTAAATTAGGGTTGGGTCCCCTAATCCATATTGGCTTTCCAACCTTTAAAATGAGTTTCTAAGTCTCTAACATAAATAAATTTATGAAATTTAGGTCCTATGTGAGAGAAAACGTTAATATGAATGTTAAAATAACACATGAAATTAAATGTGTGAACTTGGGTCTTAAGGTTAAATCTTTTCACGATTTTGCTCTCTAACTATAAGTCAATTGAAATTTGTGCAATTGAGTGTCCAAATAGATAAATTCTGTCACGTAGAGATCCAAATTCACAAATTTAAATAGCTTGAGGATTAGGGGTGAAAAAATGTCTCATCCTGCATTGTCCCACTCTCCTCGACCTGTTAGATGATCAAGATGAAGACGATAAACATGATCCCTATCCCGAATCCGCAGGATTGTAAATTTTTATTATCTATTTTTTTAAAGTTAAATTGTATTTAAAAATAAAAATATTAGCAATTGAATAAATATGAGGTGGTAAATCGGAGTATTTAAGTTTGTTTTGAAAAAAAAATGGTGATCTAAAACTACACTAGTTAAAAGGTTTCAGAGTTTTAACCTATTTTAAATTCTCAACTATTAGAAAGAGTGTTGCTATTCATAAACTGTGCTTAAGTATTATTAGTTATGTGGCATTAAATGGCAATTAAAATGGCAAAACAATTAAAGTCATATGAATGATACTTCAGTGCTTTTGGGTAAGCATAGCTGATGAATAATATTATTTTATTATAAAAAGACAATCCGTCTATTGTGTACCGAGGCCAAATCTTTCGAAATTGTTATCCCTTTGCTTGTCTCATTAATATATATGTTTAACATATCGATGCAGATCTTTATAGCAATGGGAAGATGTCAAGTTGTAATCTGTCGAGAGGTGGTGCGTACAGATATCTAAAATATATTGATATGATAGCCCAGAAAACTGCAACTTTGGGGGAGTATATCTAGATTTCGTGTGTACCAAGCCAACTGGATGAGTGTTCACCTTTAACTAGATTTGTTATGAAAAATATTTTTTCATATTGAAACAATTTTAATTTTTTTTATATTGAAACAACTTTTTGAGAAAATTTGTCCATATTTGAGGAAATAAAGATTATTATCTTTTAGGGGCAATTAATTACCCATTATAAATGCTATTTAATTTTGTTGCAGATTGCCTCCACTTGCTTTTTATAAGAATGCTACCGAAAGGTCTGCCTCCATAATACCATGAAAAAAGTTGATAGATACCAGGTATGAAAGGGATATGACAATAATTTTGTCCATAGAATTTAGCAGGGTTCAAAAAGAGTGCAAACGTGACGAGGCTTCAGTCCTAGAATGTAGCAGTATTCTATAGCTTGATTGAGGGAATTGCATTTTTTTATTTTTAAAAAAATGACTTTTGAATGGGCAAATGGAAGAAAGTGCTCGTTGAAAACCAACTTGCTAGAAATTTGAAAGTTCCACTACTATGTTTCGCTATGTAGAATATAATTTTCCGCTGAAAATAAGATAAATGCAACTCAATTAAATCAGATATCAATTTAAATGGATTATAATGAGATGAATTATCATAGTACTTGTCTCTTTTATCAACCATAATTATTTATGATTTAATAGAAGTAAAATGAATACAAGGCAATGCATAAATGTAATTTTCCATTGTGGGATGTGTGCATTTATTCTACATTATTCTACACGAGTAATGTTATTTTACTGGGATTGCAACTTCAGTATAGGTGACGTCAATATGGCATTAAATGATAATTGAAATTAATCCCCTGTTTGAAACCCATTTTGGGTGAAAAAAAAAATTTGAAATAGTGATTGATGGAAGATTGTGTGGTAAAAAGTAAGGAAAATTTTTGAATTTATGTGTAATATTATTTTATTAATAGAATGTGTGGTTGAAATGAAGAATGAAAATTAAAATAAAAAATAAAATGAATTTCAAATAGGGGCTAAATTTTTCATTTAATTCCACATTTCATTTAGCATACTATATAGCGCCATCTAAAAGGGGGTTGCAATCAGGGCTACATAGCATTATTTTATATTCTTGAAGTAATTCCACAAAATTTGTTGCCTATTTCAACCATTTGTAACTCATTAAGTCCATTAAATACTCTAATAAAATTGGAAGAAAGAAAATGATGGCAACAATTGAGCCAACTGTCAAATTTAATGTTGGATAATTGATGTGTCTTGAAAAGTAGAAAGCCATTGCAATGAAGGACCACTACATAGATTGGACAAGACAAGGTTTGATCCTCATGTCCAAATAGCAACAATGGATGCTACGACTAAAAAAATAATAGATTTCTTTTCATTTAATTGATGGGTATAGATTTATTTTCATTTAATTGATGGGTCGACATCTTCAAGTTAAATTCATCGTTGAAGCTTAATTTCTTCATTCTTTCATAAAGTTGAAAAGCATATGCTAATGTATTTTTTCGTGTCGCAAAGCAATTCTGATAGATGTTTAAAATCTAAAGTACACTGATCATTTACAATATAGTGGTCGATAATTGAACGCGGATACAGTACAAGAACAAGGGAGATATGGCGATCTATTCACTTGTTATGATTAAGATAGTGGGTTTGTGATGGATAATCTAGTAGAATCACAATAAATTTAAAAAGTTCTTGGAGTTCACGATATTTGATATTTATATGGAAGGAGTGGTTGTTACCGCCCACGGTGTGGTAGTGACTTGTCGGACACCTACTCCGCAACTTGTATAAAAGGGATGATTATATTATTCTTCAATGTTGACTCGTGTTACACAAGCACGACAATTACATGATGTCTAATGGTACAATGCAAAACACCCATGTAACCACAAATCGATTTCATTAATTTCCTTTGGGTGCACTTGGTACACTATTAATTTCTTTAGGGTGAACTTGGTACAATATAGTGTATTATAGTTGATATAATTGATATTGCTAGCTCCTATCTACAAGTTTTATTTTACCTACACATTAGTACTGTCAAGTCCTTTATATGCCAATTATACGTGTTATCTTACCTACCCATGTTCAAGTTTGATAGGCAAGAGACTATAAGGGTGTGAAGGGAGGAGGGTTTGTTAAGAAATAATCGCCTTAATCATGTCCTCAAGCAGATTTAGACAGTCGTGTTTCTCTGATATACCAAAACCTAAGAGCATCTCCAATTCTTAAATAGAATGCTTAAAAAAATTGGCATATTAGCAAAATAAACAATGTTATAAAAATTTCCAATTCAAAGCAATTGTGTAGAGACTCCATCAAGTTAATGTCCATTTAGATTCACTATGTTTGATAAGCTGACTTGGCAAAATTTATATTTTTCTTGTAGATCTCAATGGGGTTTTGTTTTCATCTAATTGCAGTTGGAATTTGAGTGTCTATTCAATAGTTATTAATGTCACTTAAATCAAAAGTTTTTCAACTTGCATACCATGTAGATAATTTTTTTATAAAATACATTGAACAGACTCATTATTGTGCAAATTCTCTTCAAAATCTTCCCCTATCCGTACCTAATAGTCATTTTGGATCCTCTCAAGGTAGTGCATGGTTTAAAATTTAAAATGCAATTTTTTTAATAAAAATTATATAACATTAATGAAAATAAGTCAATGCACTACTACAATTGTAGCCTACACATTTTCGTACTTTGAAAACATTGTATAATTACGTTATCAATATTGTCAAATACATCGTTCAAATAAAATTATAAAACCAACCAAATAGAGCGAATTTCACTTCATCTATAAATGTCACCAACAGTTTTCCATTAATTTAACGAAAATGATAAATAAAATAAGGATTGCTACTTAAATTTATTATCATAGGAAGAATTTCAAAACCTATAATTTCAATCATTCCGCCAAAATCAATTGCAACGTCAAAATATCAGACACTCAATCATGAATAATAACATAGAAAAGTAAAAGGGGAGAATCAAATATAAAATCAGTACATCAAACTTAAAAATTAAAACTGTAAAATTTCATACATAATTGAAGAATAGAGATTGGAGAAGAATAGAGGGTTTATTTGTGTTGTGTATTTGGAACGTAAGAGAGGAAAAGAGAGTTATAGTGAGGTAAAGGCAAAAAGAGTTGGGGAAAAACTACATAATTTAAAAATAATAAAATAATAAAAAATTGTAAGGTCACTTGACCGCATGGCGGTTAATATGGGACTATTTTAGATTCTTCTATTGTAATTCGATAAAGCGATTCAATACGTGATTTTAACGTTGATCGTCACCATCTATAGAAATTCTAGTTGAGAACTTTTCGTTTCCAATCATGTAGAACATTTCCCTTTTTCTTTTTAATGCAAATGGAAATCGAAATCACGTATATCTAATCATTACCCACCTAGATAAAGAGGTACTGTATTAACCTTAAAATCTAAAAGGATTATACAATAAAGTAAAACTTGGTATATTTATCGTAACTTTAGACATAAATCAAACGTTTGAAATAGGTCTAGTTGAATTTTGGACATCTCATAGAGTCTTTAGACATACAATATCGGTGTTCTCTCTTACAAAATGGATTAAAATACTGAAGGAGATCTTTGTTTTGTTTAAATAAGATGTACAATGTATTTAAAGTAGAAATAAAGAAAAGTTGAAGTTAAACATTTAAAGACAGTTTAAGACACTCAAAACATGAGGCAAGAAAATACTTCAAACGTCAATTAGAAGCTTTGGACAAGGGGTGTTAATTGGGTCGAGCCACTCGTCAGCTTGCTCGCTCGTAGGGATGTCAACGAGCCGAGCCGAAACTTGATATTCGGGCTCGACTCGAGTAAAAATGATTTGGGCTTTTTTTGGCCCGTGTCGAGCCGAGTTTTTGCTCACCAAAAAATCTAAACTAGACCTGAGCTTTGACTTTATTTTTTATTCATGACAAATTTTTTTTTTTTAAGTGAATTTTTTTTTTATACGGGTCAAAGCAATTATGGCAGCTAGCTACAAGTAGTTGCTTCAAGTTTGCTGCCTGCACAAGACAACAATGCTGTCTTTTCATTCAATTTCGTTTTATTTTTTATTTTTTATTTTTCGGCACATTATTGGCCGGTTTGTGTCTCGACGAGCCACATGAACTGGCACAAGCTCAAATCGACACCCCAAAATGGGGATCGTCATAGTCGAGGCTCAATTATTCCGAGCCACAAGCTGAGCTGGCTCAAGCTTTTCCCAGACCAAGCCACTGGCAGCTCGATATGCATTAATATCTGATGTTATCCTTAATGGCACTTGATCTTCAAAAATGAAAAATAATTTGGTCTTGTCGATTGTAGCGAACAAATGAAAAATATATATCTAATATAATCTTTAATGGCACTTGATCTTATAACACATTTGATGTCAACTGTAGTATTGGAGGCTGCATTTAGTACAGATAATATGATTCTATCAAAAGGAAAAATCATGTTGAAGGAAGATATATTTAAGGCTCTAGTGTGCTTGAAGAACAGCCAAGATGTAGACTATCGAATATAAGAAAAGATGGCGAATGTCGTTGCTAAATATTTTCAACGACTTAATTTTCACGCATTTTTTGGTACGCTAAGTTTTAAATTCATGATTGTACATTGACATTTCATATCATTTAAAAAATAAAATTGTGCACGACATATACATTCATGTATAATTTTAACTTCGCCTACATATGATAGTCAATTCCAAGCCCGAATAAAGGAGAAATGTTTTCACTACTTTATAATCAAAATAGAATTTTTTGTGTTCACTATTTCCTTAAAAAAACACATTTTTATTTATACTTCAAAGAATGAAAAAGCCATTTTCAATTATTAAACTTCTATTTTTTGTAAAAGAGTTTCATGATGACATCACCTCAGGTTACTCTTTCTAAAAAATCTTTAACCCGAAGAACTTTTTAAAATTTATCCAAACATGTCCAAAAGTTGTCTCTTAATCTCATAATCAATTTTTTAACTTTTTAAAAATCTTTTCAAACAGACCCTAATTATATGTCATGTAGCTCGTGAAAGACCAGCGCGTTAGAGTGGAATACATTTGTTTAAATTTTATATTCAATACGCATAATCCTGTATATACTATATTGATTTTTATTTTTTTTATCAAATGTCTTAAAAGCTTTGAATTTCATAAATAGGTTGTTGAGTAGCTAAATCCAATAAGTTTTTTGCCTGAGACCAAATTATCTAAAGGTTAAAAGTTTAAACTATTAAAAGATGATTAGATTTATTTATCTAAATTTGGTAAACAGTACAATTCATTGTACATGCACCAATTGTAGACAAATGTAACTCTACAAGGTTGCCTTATTTTGTTTATGAATATGATGCTAATACATCAAGAGATTCATTATGTTTTTTCATATTAGCTTTTTCATATAATTATTCACATGATAATAAGAAATACTCGTATTTCTGCTAAATTGAATGTATGGAACTTGAAAAATTCTCGACTGTACATTTTTTTTTGGTAACTAATCACTCTTTCATATCGGTATTGAAGATGAGAAAGCTCACTAATTTAGCTTAAAGAACAAAAAGAAAAGTCGCGATTATCATTTTAAACAGGGTAAGCAAAGAAGGTAGGGATGCTATTGGAGATTTTTTTTTTTTTTTTTTTTTTTTCCCGGTGGGGTGGGGAGGTTGTAAAAATATGCGAAGCATGAAAGGAGGAGGAAGAGGAGGAGGAGAGATCCAATTGCAGTGGTCTCTAGGTATTATTATGACCGTGCTCTATTTGTAACGTCTTGGTGCTATCCAGGGTAATGTGTGATATGGTGTGTGTGTGTGTGTGTGTTTAAGAATGACTCTTGCTTCTATATTGATATACTTTCAAAGTATTATGTTGTCGTGGATTAAACTGATAATCTTATCGAGAACCATTAATAATGCAAAATAGGAGAAACGAAAGCAAGAAAAATACACGATTTAAAATGATTCACTTTTGGTGTAAAAACTACGACCACATAGCGCCGTTGTAGAATTGTACTACATCAATGCAGAGAAATTTGTGTATTTTCAATTTTGGACTCATGTATCTTTCTTTTTCCTCTTTGTTTTGAAACAAAGAGGAAGCTCGCCCTATTAAGGCGACGTACTTGGGGTGGACCTCCCGCCCACCAAACTCCAGCATCGACCTTACCATGGGAAATCAAATTGTGGCCTAGGGGAAGTGTATAATTTATTAGACTTTGATCATTCGACATGTTTATCTTTCAGTACGATGAAACTCTATTAATTGGAGTACGCCAATTGTAGGTCTTTAAAAATTGCACTGGGACCCTAATACCAACCAATCCCCTTGAAGCGGATAATGTACTCGCAAATCAACCCGTCGGCTCAACTCAGCTGAGAAAGCACAAATTTCAAAAGCCCGAGCCGGCTAGGCTCAGTTCGGGGCTGAGGCCAAGCCCAAATTTCAAGACTTGGCCCGAGACAACCCGTGTCACAAGTAGTATGAATTACAAAAATGGAAAAGGATTATAACTTTTATTTAATCCACAATTAATATAAATTTTGCTCAAAAATATTTTTAGAATTTCACGGAAAAAGGAAATACTGTGAGCCGACTCAGCTGAGCTTGGTGAAACCCGAGCCCAGCCTAAAAATTCGGCCGGGCTCAGCACATAATTTCGTTATGTTCACTTTCGGGCGCTCATCACATGTTTTTACTAAAGAATTGCTTGAAATAAACAAAATTAAAGGTTACAAAACTTCCAAATCACTGCACCAATTGCAAATTCCTAATGGTTGATAAAGAAAACTTCTGATTCCGAGAAAAGAGATGTTAATGTTACAGCTATGTTGCCCGATTATAAAATCAAATTAAAAAAACTATGCAATAAAAACACCAGCTAAATTCTAATGACATAATTAACTACTCTTTCTAAGTAACATCAGTGTAGTCACTGCACTTTCAAGATTCGAAATCGACTATCAAACAAACTTGCACGGCCTTTGAAATTTTAGGACGGGAAATGCTCAACGTCCAACTTTTCGTATCTTATTCCTCGAAGAATACTCTCTGCAGTTTCCTTTTCCTGTATTATACACAAGAAAAGGTAAGAAACTTGTTCTAATCTTTTGAACTTATATGCAAATACATGTGAATATATATCACGTGACGTGAAAGAATGCGTGATGACTTACTGGACCAGTATAGTCGAGAAGACGAGTACAATACAATTCTGCTTCCTCGAATCTTTTCTTAGATTTGCAATGTTGGGCAAGAAACATCAAAGCCTCAACCATATTTGGTCCTTCTCTCTCTTCAGCTTCCATTCTGTCCAAATCCTTCTTGTAATAAAATGCTGCCTCTTCACTATGACCAAGTTCACAATGAAGTTTTGCCAATCGGTGCAGAGCAATTGCTTCCCTGTCATTACAATTAGCTGCCCGTTTGTAACACTTGATTGCCTCCTCAAGCATTTGAAGCTGTTCGGTTTCATAACACTGAGCCATGGCGATCCACAGTCGAGAATCATTTGGCTGCAAGAATACTGACTTCTTAAAATAGTGAAGTGCATATAAGGGCATTCCCATCATCTCATAAGCTTGTCCTAACCCATACCAGGCACGATAGTCACAAGGATTTATATCCACAGCCCGCCGATAGGCATCAACTGCAGCTGAGGTATTCTTCATCTCGACATACTCGTGACCCATGAGGGTCCAAGCTGATAAATAATTTTTATTTAATTTGAGTGCACGCCGGAAATACACAACTGACTTTTCATGCTGCCCCTTCAAACTGTAGTAGTTTCCAATAATGCAACAAGACTCGGGTCTATATTTATCTGTTAAAAACACTCTGTGGGCAAGATAACTTAAAGCAGAGAAGCATTCCTTTGCATAGAGGACATTGGAATACATATCCATATCTTCAATTCTATATGGATCGTTTCTTAAAAGCTCTTCAAATATAACTTCGACTACTTCAAATTCCCTCAGATTATACTGAGCTTTAGCAATTTGGGCCTGGATATAATTGCTAAAACTGAAAGTTACTTGTAGATGTTCATACTTGGACAAGGATTCATTATGCATCCGGAGTTCCTGGTATGTACTGGCAAGAAAAAAGTCCTTCATCCAATGGTTATTAAGATTAAGACTATTTAATGTCTCAATAGTAGTGCACAAGGATTGTAGTTCGGACCAAGCACTCCAATTCCAAGGATAACTGTTTACAGACTCAACAAGCACTGTCCTCGCAAGATTCTCACTGCCTTTCTCCTTAAGGACAAGGCCATACACGTAAAGACAAAAGGAGTCTATTGTTCCATTTTTGCGAAGTGTAGACAACTCCCTCTCAAGAGAAACATTTTCTTTATTCACAGCATCACTCTTGCCTAAGGGCCCCTCCAGTTCTATCATCTCTTCTTCTTTTCGCTTTTCCCCAGCCTTCGTAAACCAAAAGAAATGAGGAGAGATAAGTTTGCCTTACCAAATAATATATTGCTAGTATTCCGATAATTTCAATGATTATTTATTTATGCTGCAATTAAGTTATTACAAAGCGAGCGCACATCTAATGCAAATGAGATAAAAATCCAATGTGCATACAGAGTGTGAGACAAACTTGAGAAAAGGCTGAAAATGTCCAGTCTCCTAAGTTGATATGTTAGGACTAAGAAGTTCAAATGAGAAACTGGTCCAAATCAAAACTCAAAAGAAAAATTATTCCGCCACATTCTCTATCCCTTATTCTCTTGTACAGGGGGGGGAAAAAAAGTCATTGAGCATAAGGAGTAAACATGGTACCTTTCTCGTCACACGGATGAGGAACATGTTAATATAGATTTCAAAGAATGCCCTTCTGTAGTGACATTAGCAGTCAACAGTGTGATGGGTGGAGAAAAACCAAGAAGAGGAAGTAATCATTAAGAAAGAAAACGGTTGACTGGTGATCGATGGAAAGAGGTTGTGATGGCATTTAGAGGTTGGGAGGAGGGTGGGATGACCAGTGTCGGAGGGAAGATGGAAAGGACACAGGTTTCAAAGAATGCCCTTTTACTTGGTCCAACCCAAAGTGCTTATAAAAACTTTAAAAAAAGCAGAGCACACAATTAATGCTTAAAGAAATTTTGGTGTGTTCAGTAAATTTGAAAAGAAAGTGCTTATAAGCCAGATCTATAAAGTGCTTATGAGGCAAATCCCTAGGTCTTATTTTGGGATTATAGGCTTATGCAGCAGACCCAAAACTTTTTTAAGCGTAATATGCTTATAAGAAGGTTTTACTTGCATGCCTGAAATCCCAAACAGGCTTTAACTCCATTAGGCAGATATTCTCTTCTTAGAATTAGATACTTTGCAGTATAATTTTTTCAAAGTTATGAGCTATACGTGCTCTGATCAATTGGTATCTGCTTGTTTTTCGTAAACCTCGAAATCTTGAGATGCTTAGCACTTGATCTTTCATGCCCAGATCTTTATCATTCAAACTGTTCTTAATCTCTTCAGACAAGACTTCCAATGACATATTATGAACTTACTGAGAAAAATAAATTACCATATAGGAATGGATTGTAATACATTGTTTTATCAGAAGAAACGTTTGTTTCACAAACTACCAGAAGAGTTGATAATTTTTCTCAAAAATAATTATATACTTATCTTCGTATTCAATTTTCACCACTCTTGGCGATGCAGTGTACTAAAGAATATTTCCAAAGATGACTCTTTTAGTATTTTCACTCTCACTCCCACTTCATGGCCGGGGTATCCTAGTTTAAAACTCCCTCAATAAGATGCTAGCTTTCTGATGTTTGGTTAAAATCCAAAGCCTTTTAAAGCATATTTGGTATGTATGACTGGGATAGTACAAGAAACAGAACTATTCTTCATACTGTCTCGTTCAATAATTCACATTACCAAATATGACATCTTTGTTGCACGGAGACTTCAACTAGGATAGCATGTCCATATCCAACACGTGTTGGATACCGACGTTGCTCGGTCACTCTACATGATCATTTTTTTATTAAAAATATTATATATTTTTAACTCAAAATCATTAATAAATAACATATAGGTACTCATATTTAAAAGATTTCAATGCGAAAAATTAATAAAAAGTATAAAAATAAATTTATACTATGCCCTTGTTAGGTCTCCATTATTTTTTTTAAAAAAAAAAATCCCTCTCTTATTTTTACCACACAATCTTAAATAAGATAATAGTACAATCAAATTTATAATTTTCCCTTTTTTTAACCATCATTCTCCATCAAAATACATTTTGGGCAAATAATGAGGCTCAAACAAATATAAATAAAAAACTTGAAAGAATTTAATCTACGTGTCGTGTTAGTACTTTTTTGAAAAATCGTGTGTCGACGTATCCAACACATGTCCGCATGTCTGCTTTTCGTGAAAAAATACCAATTGAAGTGGGGGTTTCACGTAGTTTCAGCAGTTCTTCTGTCGGTGTATCATAACATGCCATTAGAGAATAAGAACTGTTTCCTTTCATGGCTTACTTCTTTCTAATAGAAGCACTTTTATCACATTTATATCGAAAATGTGTCAATATTTGTGTTTGAGATTTTAATTCGATAGAGGAAAATGGAATCAGAAAACCTCTTAAGACACAGGTTCAGCAACAGATCAACAAATAGATATGTTTCTCCAATTCCGTATTGGATTTGGATCACGACACTTGGTAGAATCCAGATCTGACCTGAATTTGGCTGCAAAGGGAAATATTTGCTGAAGGCATTGAAAGTTTCAGTAGAAGAACATCAGCGAACGAATGCAAAACCAGTGAAAGAAATTCCCAAATTTACGAACTTTTGTTTGAGTAAGATGTATTAATTAATATCCTGGCAACAGAAACTTGAGTTATGTATCATTTCTCAAGTCCGTTGATATACGAATATCTAAACTTTGTCTCAAAGCACCTTATCTAACAAACTAGGTTATCGACATTGACTGTTTTTACACATTACTTGTGAGAGAGTTCTTCGTTTCAAACTTAAGTACAAAAAATTGTATAATTTATTAAACATCTTTATAGCATCTTCAGTTCCTCAAATCCATCCTAGATAATCCAAAAGCCTCTCTTAAAATCTTGACTTGCCTCTAAAGCATGATATTGTGCAGATCTCCACTAAATTTGGAGAGGCGTAGGCTACCTGCCCTACTCTCCCAACACCCAATTCAAGTGAGAACTAATAAATTCACCAAATCACTTGCAAATGAATAAATCCCACATAGAAATAAGCATTTATCAATATAAAGCCACCAAAGTTATAAATTATATAAGTGTCTAAAACCTAAAAATGAATCATTATAAAGCAATGTAGCCGAGATTTGTGCAGAAAACCAACCAAATAAAGGGCGTAACAGCGTAGGAATACAGCTTTCTTGCTTATCTGGTCCCGGAGCACATGGGCCGCCCGGCGGTATTCTCTACAGTCAAAGTAAGACTTTGCTAGCAAATAAAAATCGTTATCAATGGCACCATAATCATACTCCTCTACCCCCGCCATCAACGGCGTGGACACATAGGACACCCCAGCTGAAGGGGTGGCGGAGGAATCGCCGGAGGCGGCGGTTCGAAACCGGCGGCGGATGCTGGAGCTTCCACGCTGGAATCGAGTGTGCGAAGGGGTGTTCTTCGCGGGGTCTTGCTCTATGCCCATCAATTGCTCCGCTGCCCTTCAAAATTGAAACTTGAAAATTGAAAAGGGAATCTTTGGATGTTTAATGGGGGTATTCTGATTGCAGATAAAAATAGGTTCTTTCAAAAGGGGTTTAGGGTTTACCATCTGGACGCAGAGTAGAGACAGCGGTCGCTGAGTAGTCGTACGGCGGAACGGAGTTCGGTTCTGCAGGTTTCTTTAGACGCCATTGTTATGTGGGATCCTCTTTTACCCTTTTCTTCTCTCTTTGTTGTTGCTATTGTAGCTTAACATCACACAGAGAATTTGCTGCTGTGTGTAAAACGTTTTCCGGGTAAAATTGTTGCAGAACAGTGACGAGCTGTTACGCACAGTAACGGATCAATTTGATTTTTGGGGGCGCGGCGGAGATCGGGTAGGGCTAACATGTTTGGGATACGTTTATAATTGGTAAATTATAAGTAGGCAAAAAATTAAATGGCATATAAGTGTCAGTATTTGTTGATTTCAAAAATTGTTGCGAATAAAAGTGATTTAACATCGTATTGCCTTATCCTAAGGAAACAATACATAACTCCTAATTTTA
>CAIGRB010005395.1:25316-39256 GCA_903798255.1 Fraxinus quadrangulata | reverse complement strand
TTTGACATAAAAAATTTCCTTCTCTCTTCTTGCTTATGATCAACGATTTAATCATCATAATTAATTTAACTAATTTATGCATTAAAGTTTGAATTTTTATTGTTACACATTCATTTTCTCTTGTTGCTTTGCTTCTCCAAGGTACATGGAGAAGATATTTAAAAAATAAATCAACTACAACTGGATAGCGATCAATTCGAATTAAAAAAAAAACTTCAACAATTAACAGTACTTGACGGGTGATAGAAGAAATAAAGTCAATTACCTTTAACTAATGTGTGAATAGTAGAAGATAGATATGGGTCAATTGGTGTGAATAGTAGAGGATGGATATGGGTCAATCAGGATTACGAAAAAGCTTCACAAATGAATAGTACTCGGCAGGTTGCTTCCCTTTTTGTATTTCCAAAGTCAACAATTGTAGGTAAGAAGAAATCCATAGTACCCTTTTGTTTTGAAAATGAGTGGATGGATAGGAGATGGCTATGGATAAAATAGGGATAAAAAATGCTTTAAAATGAACAGTACTCGACGAATTCACTCTTTTAATATAGTAGGGATATATTAGTAGCAAGCACATGTGTTGCATATCTTATATATCGAATGAATGATATGCGTATTGTTTTTTTAAAGTATTAATATCAAATTTTAAAGTAATATGTATGTAATGTGAAAATATTGAATAAACTTAAATGTAATGCTATGTTTACAATAATACTTCTTTGTATACAATATTTTTTAGTCAACGTCTCACATTTTACTTTTTTCTGCTTTTACTAAAACTTTTATTATTTGCATTGAAACTCCGCGAGAAAGTGCGATATATAATTTCCCATAAGAGAATATATGTTTAGGAAGATATATTCCAACAGTAGATAATGTTTATCCTTGAATCTATTAATAGTCATTGTAAAGTATAGTCGTATTGAAAATTGTTTCCTCTTGAATTTGAATAGATATCCTTCATCATTTGTTGGAGTTAATAGAATGCCTAGAAGGAAAACTTGTTTTTCAGAATGTTGTCCAATGATTATTTCTGCATGGATACTATGTTTATTGAAATCACGACAAATCATTTTTGTTCAATTGCAAAGACCATTGGATGGGTCCAAATTCCTCAAAAGCATCACTGGACAATTTATTTTCAAAATTAACTTATGTGGTAGGATACCATTTGACAACAATGTATTTAGGAACTCCTATTGATAAAATTGGTTTGTATTATCTATTATTTCGTCAAAGCTCCCAATTAGTTTGTCATTGAGGTAATCAACACACTTATTTTTTGTTAGAAGAATTCCACATTATGTTATTGAATCAGAAGAAGCTGCATTTTCTGTTAAACTCGAGAATACTGCATTGATTAAGTGTGATTCCGAAGTTTCATCATCGTCACATGCTATAACTATCTCGTTTGGTAAGTTGATGAAGTCATCCTCTATATAAGGTTTTATTTCATTACCAATTTGGATCAAATATTTTGCAAATTGATTGTTATTTCGAGCACGCGTGTTTTGATTTAGTTGCAGCGTTTTCATTTTTTTCCCAAATATACGACCTAACCAAACTTTGGTTAATTGTTTGTTGCCGTGTGTTGCTCTTGGGATAACATATAGCACTTGGTGACAATCTCCTTCAAATATAAAAATCGTTCCACCAAATGGCTCGAATAGTCCAAGATATCTCTTAAAGTTCCGTCAATGGTTTCTATTATGTTTTTGTTGGTTATTTGTGCTTCATCCCATATTATAATCTTTCCCCGTCGAATCAATTATGTTGTAGCACTTTGCTTTGATATGTTACCCATTCTTGTTTAATTAGTCTGGAGTGAAATATTGAATCTTGAATGGACGATTCTGCCTCCTGACATTATTGATGCTGCTACACTTGAAATTGTTGTCGCAAGCCCTATCATCTTTTGAAATCGAACCCTTGCTAGTAAAATAAGGATGATATAAATTTTTTTTCCTGTACCACCATGTCCATCGACAAAAAACACACAACCATTTTCATTGTTCATTATTTCAAGTATAACATCAAAAGCATGTTTTTATCAGGATAAAGATATGAGGTGGCTTGATTATCAACATTTGGAACTTCGACAGAGCACTCATATAAAATTTCCTTTGCATTGGGTTCATTGTTACCATAAAAGGTATTAATTAGTTGAGTCAAGCCATATTCAGTGATAGTCTTTCCCATTGGAGGAAAAACTGTATATCTCGTAAAACACACTACATGTAATATTCTAATGATTCGTCGACATTTCTTCTGTAATCTTCTGTCAACTCTTCAAAATATATGTTCCACAATTTTCTTACTTCATTAAGTTCACAGTGGACCAATAACGTGGTGAAAAGTCTTCGAAATTTGAAAGACATTTGGAATGCGACCACTTCATCCAAACATTCAACAATGCTACAATCAAATTCCAAAAGACCTTTTTTGTGCTGCCTCCTTAAATAATGAATACTATACTGTGTTAACTGTTAGAAAGAACTCAAAAGAGAAGGTCATCTGGTTCAATAGTAAAAGTAAGTAATATCTTTTTCCTTTACCAGAATTTCCCACTGCAATGAGGGAGCTAACATGTCCATTTTTTCGTTATGTCCACTTTCGACATCTTTTGTCCAACACATAATATTCTGGAAATTCCCTATACAAAATATTTCTTGTCCCCTAATATTTTTTTACACGTTTCAAAATACTCCGTCAACATTAAACTATTCTTGTAACATGATCCGAATGAATAGCCTGAGTTAAGTTTTGTTGATCCAAGTATGAAATATATTGTTGGTTAGGAAGTTGAAGATGTAGGTTTATTGTTGGTGGGGACATTTCATTCAACCAAATTCATATATTCTCCGTAAAGCTTCTCGGGCAGAAGCCTATCTTGCATCTTGAAGCCCTTATATTTCATTTATGATGTTAACGTTATTATCTTGTGAAATATGAATAGGTGCTCTATCATGACCTTTGAAGATATATTTATATAAGTACTCAATAGCCTTCCGTCCAGAGCATATTTCAATGTTAATATGACAGTTATACCGTAATAGTAATTATGGATTGTAAGGAACCACCCACTGGTTATCAAAAATAAAATTCCTTACTTGTAATTGTAATTTTAAATGTTAAGGAGAAATAAAATTTAAGATGATTGCAATTATAAGGTTAGATATATGAACATAACACAAATCCTATTAAATTTTATCTTATTGTCATCGTTCTTTCTCTTGTATATTGGATATGAATCTTTTCCTTGAATGGTCTTGGAGCTAAAAAGCCTTGGATAATGGGATCGACAAATTCCATACCATGCAAGGGCTTTTACAGTTACATTTTCCACATGGTCCATGCAACATATGTTTCATGACCGCTTCATGAAGAGCAAGATCAGTATGTCTATCGGGAATTTCTACATGAGCATAGTGGTCAGCACTTGTGATCTTATTACCACTTTTAAATATTATCAACACGTTGATGTGCAATATGTTGACCTATGGTTGATTTTATCTTTAATGTTTTGATCATAACAAAAAAGATTAATATTGTTTCTAACAATTGATTTTGGGTGATGATAATTCAATTAAAATCAATCAAGCATTGCCAAAATCAACATATAAATCGGCCTCGAAATGAAGATCAAAGTGGAAGTTAAGTATTCAAGTCAAATAATTCAATGTGAGAGTTTAAAAGACAAACGCCAAGAAAAAAAATAAGATCAAGAGCGTGAGAGACGACAACTAAGAAAGATCGAGATGAGAAGTCTAAGAGGTAAACTTCGAGGCAAGATAAAAAATCATACTTCTTAATATAAAGGTACTAATACTTTGATATTTAGTAATGAATGATAAAAGCTCAAAAATAGTTTTATGCACGAAAATATTATTTCATAAAAACACTTGCATAAAAAGTTATTTTTAACTTTCAACTTGATATTACTTACTCATTTAAAAGCCCACATTTGAAAAAAAAAATTCAAAATCAACCGGACGTCCAGTTCGCCAATGATCATTTTTTTTAACTGTTCTGATTTCTGACGCACAACGGCTAGTTTAGTCATCCGGTTGGACAGAAACTTTGGGTACTTTGACTGTTTCAAATACAATTTCACTATGCATTCATAAACAACTAGAAGAAATATTTTTTATGAAATATATTTGTGAAAAATTTTCTTCGAGCTTACGTCTTTACATTCATTTCTTCATAACAAAAATTTCGATTGTCGAATCAAACTTTTTGAATCATTTCTCTCATCAAAGTTTTTCATTTCTATTTTAACTTAATTTATTTTTATTAATCTTAAAAGAGATATATTGTTTTTGAAAAAGATCACTTACATTGCATAAACTTTTCTACTTCTTCATATTGAAAACTTTGAGTGATTGAATTAGACCTGTAAAATCATCATATTCATCAAAGTTCTCATTTATCTTTTAGTACTTAATTTATTATAATTATTCATTAAAAGAGATATATCTTAAGAAGATTTTTGAACCTACATTGCAATTTATTTCTTCTTCATTTTCTCGTTAAAACATTTTGATTGATGAAATCTAATTTTTTTATTATTATATTCATCAAAAAATTTCATTTAACACTTGAGTTATCATTTATTACTATTCATTGAAATGTTAGCCTCTCTTAGTATTTAACTTATTTGTATTATTTATCAAGAAATGAATTTCATTATAAAATCACTTTGATAAAGTATGGATCGTGTTGAATTCCATTAAAGATCAACATTATAAAAGGATCGGTGCTCCTTGTTGTAAGTCACCGTATGGGTCATATTGAGGTCCCATGAAAGCTCAATAGTGAGTTGTATTGAGGTCTCGTAAATCTCAACATTGTATAAGGATCGGTACTCTTTATTTTTATGTCACCGGAAGCGTTGCAAATGGTTGGATTGCACTATAAATCAATCAATATAGTGAAAATGTCTTGCTCGTACCGGAGAGCATGGTAACGAAAGACCTATATCATTGCTTTGAATCGAACCTCCACATTCCTTTTACTTATCTCTTTTATATTTTTACTTATTATTTGAATTAATCTATTTTATCTTTACTTGTTTGAATTTAGATTAATTTTTAGAAAAAATTTTAAGAACCAATTCACCCTCCTCTTGATTAGCCATTCTTGGGCCATCAATATAGATGTCGTTATTACGGATAGACTATCACATGTGACATTTCTTACTTATAAAGTAAGTAACTGATTTTACAAGCTAAAGTGGTGATACTTAAATAAACATGTAAATGTTTTGTTATAGAACAAAATATTAGGGACCCGCTGAAGAGATTCCACATAGATAATTGTTTGAGTGTCAGTGGTTAAACTCTAACGTTCGATAGTGGAAGTCATTTGACTTTAGGTTATCATAATTCCTTATATGAGGACATTCATACTTCGGTGAAGTTTGATTATACACTGCCAAGAGTCACTAATACAGTATCGTTCGGATATGTCAAGAATTATATGAAGGTTGTAAATGATAAATAGAGAATTTGTCACTCTTAGATAGTAAGATATTATGATCTACATTTCATTCAGTTAAGCTCACAATTGAAAGCCTTTTCTTATGAATCCCTAATATCCACAAAAATGTTCTACATAATATCTGTAGGAGAATCCATCGAAATCCTTGGTCAATGTGTGCTCACAAGTCGAAAAGAGTTTTTAACTTACATTAACTTAAGAGTGAGATGAAATATATGATTAATAATCGAGATTAACGCATATTCATATCTCGTAATTGATCGGATTATATTGACAAATGAATTATAGTTTCATAATAAATGAATAAGTTTGATTTGTCATACCACGTGACATTTTATATCACGTGTTTGCACCGACACAATGTTAGATGTCAATTTGGGATGATGGATGTGAATTCATGATAAATTAAATTGGGTATTTTAATTTATCGATTTTGATTGGATCAAAATAATAATTCACGTCGTTAGATATCATGATCGGAAACCTAACGTGTCACACACAAAAGGAGAACTGGAAGAATGAGATTCATCAATTATTTAAGTAAGTAGTATTGAAAAATTAATTAATTGGGTTGTTTATTAATAGGTCTGAATTAATTAATTAATTCATTGACCAAATTTAATTAATTGAATGAATTAAATATTGGATAGGATTAAGTGAAAATATGGGCTAAGCTTAGTTAGACTTTTATTAATAGGCTGCGAGGGTTAAGAAAAAAAACACAACACAATTATATTCTTACTAGCATAAGAAAAGAAAAACTCTAACTCTCTCAATCTTGTTCCCTATATGGATTTTCATTTGGAGGCTGAACAATGGACAACTATAGATTGCAAGTAGAGAATTGTTTTTCAAGGAATTTATCAAATATATAATTTTCTACCACGATTTCTTTCTAAACACAAAATAGATCTTTTGTCGGAATTGAATTTTTATTTTTATTTTTCGCTGTGCATGATTAAGTAAATTCCCAACAATCGGTTAAGTCTCGTTTTGGTTCGCCTTAGGGTTTAATAAAAAGATGTTTGTGTTTACGACCTGTAGCAGATTTAGATGGTTGTTCCTTGACTAATTGGCGATTCTCAATACTTTGGGTATCCTGTCCTAGAATTGCAAGTGGAGGATTGAATTAGTTTAAAGAATGACTTTTTGCATCAAGTCACACGAAGATATTTTATAACAAGAAAAAATGTTCAAAGAGTTGTTAATGGTAAGGTAAATCAACTACGAGACTACCAAAGACGTTAGTTCCATGCTAGAAAGAATAGAATAAAGAGATGCATCACGATTTCGTTCAGAAAGAGAGACCGTGATGTCTTAGGGCGCCACACTATAAATTGAGGAGCCTCATCTGTTATGGTTCACAAATTACAATTCACGTGCAGCTTTCTTTCTCTTCATTGTTCTCTCAAGTCTCGTACTCATTCTCTCTAAAATGTCCTCTTTTTGAGGGTTTATTATGTGATTTGGTTTCGACAACATGATTTCTAGATTAATTATTAGTGTCTTTTATTTTTTGGTTTATTCCAATTCTTGCAGAGATCAAAGTGAACTACAACTAAGTGGATCTTCTCAACAAATAGGTTTTGGAGCCACTAAAACGTAATATATGTAGATGAAGTTGTGGACTTTTAGTTAAAACGTGCCTTTTTAACCTGAGAATTCGTGTCTTTTTACTCACGCAAAGATGGACTCCTAGCGTTCTTGCCTATCTTTTGTACTTAGCCCATTAAGTTCGTAAAAGCACGCTTTTTCCCCTTTTAGTAAGTATATGGTAGTGTCACTTAAGTTACTAGGACTCGAGGCATCACATAAACAATAATCACTTAAAAATTATAATAATTTTGGTTTGTTTCACACAAATATTGTGAGTATAGTTTTTGTCAATAGGGCTTTTCATTTTTGAAACATCGGATTCAAGATAAGTTATTATTAAAAGGAGGATGCTGGCCCTGGACGTATAGATTAATCCTTATTAAAATGTTGACTGTTTAGTTGACAATTTAAAATCTAATGTCAACATTAATTGAGTATCTAACAGCATAACTATACAAGTCCTTTGGTATAAACTATGTATTTATAGACTAAATATTAGTTATTTTCCATGTATGTCATATTTTTCTCCCCATTATAATTATTTCATATCCATTAAAATTAATATTTAAAAAAACTAGACAACAAGGACTGAGACACTTAAAAGATACACAAAATATAACAAAAAGAGGATTTAATCGCAATATACGAAGCAGATATTTACTTACCAAACTAGACATGCTCGGAAGTTATGCCAAAGAGGCACATGTATCGTAATTAAAACACAACAATCAGAATTAAATTACTAAACTATCGTTTTCAAGTTCTAAAGAAAATCATGTTAAACTTTGAGAGAGAGAGAGAGAGAGAGAGAGAGAGGAATTACAAAGGTTTTACATATATTGATCTACAAAAAATATAGCTATATTTTGAAATTTAAAAGTTTTTATACATAAAGATATTTTTATAAGATAAATGAAACATCGGTTAAACAACGAAATATTAATCAATATATAAGGGTTTGACTATTCCACTTGACATTGTTGATGGAATTTAAATCTTAATATGATATTAAAGCCCATTAAGTTTAAATAAGCGATTCAATCGCATAAAAGCTCAAACACAAATTTCATAATTAGTGTTCTTAGACAAGTCACCATAGTAGGGGACATGTAAAGATTAGAAATCCACATCGAATAAAGTATAAATAATAAGCAACATAGATAAGGGCTTTGATTATTCTTTTTAATAATGTTGACCTTTTAAAATAAAACTTTATTGAGAGATACCACATCAAATACTCATAAAAATAGAACCATGCTGGTTATACAGGCCCCATACGGCCCGATACAACTAGCAAAACCCATAAAAATATTGCATCTTAAAATATCAATTTTGTTAAGGAATGAGAAACCTAAAAAATTGTAATACTCTTCTCAAGCTCCTGTTTGATGGCCATTATTTCCAAAAAAAATGTTGTTTTGTATAGGTTTTTTTTTTTTTTTGAATATGTAGTTAAAAAGTATGGAAAATTTTTGGGTTTACGTGCAATGTTGAAGTGTGACCCAAATTCTGTTGGGAATTGATGTTTGGTTGAATAGATCTTGAAGAAGTTTAATGATGATCCAAGGAGAAGAAGTTGTCGTATTTTGGCTTGCTGAGTGCTCATCTCGCCGCGAGCTTGGCGATTTAGAGCCATGCGCGAGCTTGGCCTGTTTACGATTTTGATGAATTTTAAAATGTACATTCCATCTAAAACATTGTTATTAGGGTTGTATATATACTCCAAACTTGTAGCTTCTTCATAGTATTAAAAAACATTAGATTTTTTTTAGAACATCAAATCTTGTAACAACAATCCATTGATTTTGATCTAATGAATTTCCCTCATTTGCACATGTTTTTTTCCGTTCTAGATTTCCATGTAAGATATTGGTGTTCTTAACTGTTTGATTTATTTCATCTTGTACATACATCTTGATTTATTCATAACAAAATGGTATCAGAGTGAGGTCGATCTTTCACATGCAACGATGAAAAATGATATACCACTTTTGGATTGCAACACGAGCTTTTAGCTATGGTAGGTGAAGATGCAAAATACTCTCACGCATATGGATTTGGATAATACCCTGTTAGGGTTTCATAAAATGTCTTCTACTTGGATGTAGGAGGAAAAGCAGTGTACGAATCGAAAGGCCCTGTCAAAAATTCATCTCCATATTTCAAATCAGAGTCTTCAGAATGTTCTTAAAGAAAAAATTGTTGCTGCATTGTAGTAGAAACAAGAGTCTTTGTATGACAAAGATTTTGATCAGTAAGTTACATATGAAAAAACGCTTGTATTCTTATCTTATGTCTGAAGGTACGTCTATTGAGGATCATTTAATAGTTTTTTAACTAATTTGTAATTCATCTTGAAACTATAGAGGTTAAAAATTAGGATGAGCTTTTGGATTGATTTTTTTGTGTTCATTGCCATCCTCATATACAAATTTTAAAGACACTTCGCTATAGTCATGAAAATCTTACAATTGATGAGATCTACAATACTTCATTGTCAAATGATAAGATGAAGCATCTAGTGATTGGATCTAAGGGTCAGGCAAAAGGCATGGTTGTATGAGAGGAATCAAGATAGAAATCTTAGTGGTAATATGATCGAAGTCAAGACATAGAGAAAATGTATGTCACTTTTGTGAAAGGAAGGAATAATTGAAGATCATAAGGATGGCTGCTGTTGAAGAAAAGGGAAAGCAAACTAAGGATACTAGAGAAGCTAGTGTTGTTGAAGATAGCCAGAGTGAAGAAGAGCTCCTAGTGATTTCTAATAGTAAATCCAAACCTTGTAAGGATTAGATTCTTGATTTAGCTTATACATTCCATATGTGTGCCAATTGGGATTGGTTTACTACATACGAATATGTTTCGAGAGGTACTGTGATTATGGGAAAACACGCCTTATAGAATAGCTAGAGTTGGAACAGTTAGGATCAAAATGTTTGATGGGGCTATGAGGACACTTAATGATGTGAGGCATGTTCCCAACCTGAAGAAAAATCTTATATCCTTGAGTCAGATGCACTGGTGAATGTGGAATTTTGAAAGTTTGTAGAGATGCTCTTATTGTAATGAAAGGACAAAGATGTCCCTTTTAACTATATATTCTGCTGGGCTTTTACAGTTATAAGGGATGCAACTGTCACTACTTCTTCTTTGTTAAATGAAGAAGTTTCTCAACTTTGGCATATGTGTTTTAGGCATATAAGTTAGAATTAGATGGCTGAATTGAGCATGAGAAAACTTCATGATGGATAGAGTATTAATAAATTGAAGTTCTGTGAGCATTGTATCTTTGGAAAGCAAAAGAGAGTCAAATTCACCCAAGCGAGACACAACATGAAGGGAAAAATTGATTATATCCATTGTGATACTTGGGGACCGACAAGGGTATCTTCTAAAGGAGGTACATATTATTTGTTGACAATAACTGATGATTTTTCCATGAAAATTTGGATTTTCTTCTTGAAATAGAAGAATGATGTGTTTCATATCTTCAAGGAATGAAAGACGATGATTGAAAAGTAGATTGGCAGCAGGTAGAACATCTCCGCACAAATAATAGATTGATTTATTATTTGAATGAGTTCAATAGTTTCTACAAGTCAAAAGGGATTTTGAGGCGTTGTAGTACTCTGCAGCAAAATTGTATAGCAGAACAGATAAATATAAATTTGATTAAGTAAGTTCATCAAATGTTGGATTGCCTAAGACATTTTGGGCCAAAGCTACTTCCACAACTTGTTTTATTATCAAATACTGACCCTAAATTGCTATTACTATAAGGATACAAGAAGAGAAATGGTCTAAATTTTTCCCTAGTTACTCAGATTTGAAAATATTTGAGTGTTCTGCTTATGCTCATGTGAATAATGGGAAATTGGAATCAATGTCCAGAAATTGTGTATTTCTTGATTATAAATGCGACATCGAGGTATATAAACTTTGGTGTCCAAAAACAATTAAGGTAGTAATTAGTAGAGATATTGAGTTTGATTAACACGCAATGGTTCATAATTTATCTCGGAGATTATGGTAATACAAATTCAACAGAAAGAGATTATTCAGGTGGAGTTGAAGATTAGTTCAGAATCTAAACTAGAGTTTTTACCTCAGTCCAATTCAAAAGTGAAGGAGAGTAATGCTTTACTACCACCACCAATGGTACCACAGTATTCAATTGCTAAAGATAAACCTAAAAAGGTGATTAAACATCCACAAAAGCACGGAAAAGTTGACTTGGTAGCATATGCATTAAATGTAGCTGAAAATATTAGTTCTTGGAAAAAGCACATTATATATACAGAAACAGTGAGTTGTAATAATTCTGGAAAATGAATGATTTCTATACAAGAGATGAAATCACTTCATAAAAATGGTACATGGGACTTAGTGAAATTTACTAAGGAAAAAAAAAAGATGTTTATGTAAATGGGTGTTCAAAAATAAGGAATGTACATCAGGAGTTGAAGATTCCAGGTACAAGGCAAGATTAGAGGTTCAGAGTTATAGTCAGATTCTGAGAGTGGACTTCACTTATGTGTTTTCTCTAGTTGTAAAGCATAGCTCAATTAGAGATTTGCTTGGTAATGTAGCTAAATATGAATTAGAGCTTGAGTAGTTGGATGTGAAGGAAACATTCTTGCATTGAGAACTTCAGGTGGAACTCTTTATGGAACAATCGGAGGGTTTCATAATCACTAAAAAGGATAACTATGTGTGCTTGTTGAAGAAATCTATTTAAGGCTTGAACCAGTCACTAAAATAATGGTATTAAAGGTTTGACTCATTCATGATTACTCTGACTTTAAAAGAAACAGTTATGATAGTTGTGTGTACTTTAGAAAGTGTGATGATAAGAAGATTCTTGGAAAAAAAGATCTTAAAAGATAGGAAGGTTGGCAAATTATACTTAAGTCAGAAATGGTACATTGAGAAGTAATCTATATGTTTAATATGTTGAATGCAAAGTCTGTCAATATTTCTTTGGCAGCCTACTTTAAAATGTCGACTACTTTGTGCCACAGTCGGATGAAAATATTGATTACGTGTTACGGGTTTCTTATTCGAGTGCAATTGGATTGCTTATGTATGATATGGTTTGTACAAGCCCAAATTTAGCATATGTAGTCAGTGCAGTTAGCAGATACATGACAAATCCTGGCAAAGAATATTGGAAAGCAGTGTAATAGATTTTCAGAGACCTACGTGGCTCTACTAATACTTATTTGCATTGTAGGAGAAATACATATGTAGTCATTGGGCATATTGATCAAGATTTTGCAGAAAATCTTGGTAAAAAGAAATCTCTTACAGGGTATGTGATTACCATTGGTCGTTGTGCTATCAGTTGAAATGATATTTTACATAACACAATTGCATTATCTACTATAGAGGCAGAGTACATGGCTATTATAGAGGTTTGTAAGGAAGCTATCACTACAAAAAATAATCGATTTTGTGACAAAAAAATGTTGTCGCAAAAATTTAGACTTTATTGCGAACATAATTTAGAGACAACAAGATGGATGTTGTGGCATTGTCGCGTTATGTGAGTCACGGAATGTATTCTATGACAACTTTCATTCATCAAATTAAAACTTGCAACACTATTTGTATGAAGCAAACAGTACGAAATAGCAATGAGCTATTTATCACAGTGGAATGGATTTTTAGAGAGCGGCATGGCTCTACTAATACTTGTTTGCATTTGAAGAGAAATATTGATGGAGTCATTTGGTATGTTGATCCAAATTTTGCAGAAGATCTCAATAAAATAAGATCTCTTACGGGGTATGCATTTACTATTGGTCGTTGGGCTATCAGTTGGAAGGCTACTCTACAGAATATAGCAGCATTGTCTACTGTTGAGGCAGAGTACATGGCTGGTAAGGAAGCTATTACCGCAAAAAATAATCGATTTTGCGACAAAAAAAGAATGTTGTCGCAAAAATTGATATTTTATTGCAAAAATAATTTAGCGGCGACAAGATGTTTATTGTGGGTATCGTTGCATTATGTAAGTCGTGGAATGTATTCTACAATAACTTTCACTCATTCATAGCATTAATAAACTTGCAACACTATTTTTATGAAGCATAAAGTACAAAAATATTTATTGCGAATATTATTTTAAAGGTTTAACTTTTGTTATCTATTCTATTTTGCAACAACACATGCTCATAGTGATATATCTTTAATAACAAGTCATGTTTGTTGCGAAATATGATTTACAATGCGTTTAATAAGTTGCATAATATTTTTTAAGATATTCACCATTTGTAGTATAATTTATTATGTAATAAATGATGTTTGTAATTAAATTTATTTCTCAACTTAGAGAGTTTGTCGCGTCATCATTTGATAACAAAGCGGCTAGGGTTTATGATAACTATGGATCAAGTATTCTAAAAGTACACTTCAGGTTATATGAATTTTCTTTAGGGGAAAATTATTTGAGATTTTTTGGGAAAATGAAATTTTAAGTGTCATATGAAATTTTAAGAACCAGGTGAAATATTAGGTGGGAATTGAGATTTTGGGAGGTAGAAATGAAATGAAGATGAAAATTGACAACTTAAATTTTCTATAATTATACTTTTGTTTGTTACAATTGATCAAATTAATTATAATTGCATATTTAATTAATTGGTAAAATAGTTTAATTTGCCACTATTTAATAATCATTATTGTATTCTTATTCTAATTTTCAATGGAATCAACAATCAAAAAATCTCGTCGGTAAATTAATTTATTTAGTATATCTTGTTTTTAAATTTTTACCAACAGATTAGTAACGAAATTTTACTAACGGAAGATTTTCATTGCCAATTCCATCAGTA
>CAIGRB010005395.1:9280-24769 GCA_903798255.1 Fraxinus quadrangulata | reverse complement strand
TTTTTTTTTCTTGTAGCAATTTTTTCCTCAATCTATAGAATCTTTAGCAACAAATATTTTTTGTCACCAAAAGTAGACTATTGCATCACGAACACTTTATTACAAAAAGTTTGTCACCATAAATTTCTCACTAAAATATATTGTGGCAACTTACTTCCCTCATGTTTTTAGCGACAACTTTTATTATTCATCGCAACTTTCACATTTCACAATAATTTTTTATATTGCCTTATATTTTTTGATACTTATTTTTGCACCACAATCTTCATGAAAAACTTTAATAATGCATCGCTCTAAATCACTTACTGCAACAACATTTTGAATGTTGCGAAATCACAGTTTGTTGTAGTATATGTGGTTGAGGGAATCGTTTGGTAAAATCAGTGAAGACTTGCAGATATTTACGATTTTTTGTGACAGCTATAGTGTTATTTTTCTAATAAAGGATCAGATGTTCCATGAAAGTACGAAGAACATTTTTTGCTTGATGTGATTGCTTGTGATGATATTGTAGTGAACAAAGTTGATAACATTGAGAATGTTGCTGATATGTTGACAAAGACAATCCACGTGGCCAAGTTTGAGCATTGCTTACACTTGGTTGGTATTTATTGTTGAATTAGCCCTTAGGGGCTTGTGTGGAAGAGGTGGAGAATTGTTTGTTAAAGAGCTAAGAGTAATTACTTGTATTGGAATTTGTGTCAAGATTGAGATTTGCTGAAGTGTGACTCAAATGTAATTGGATATCGGTAGTTTGGTTGAAGCGGCCTTGAAGAAGTGTAAAGATGGACCAAAGAGAAGAAGTTATCGCATTTTGGCTCGCTAAGCACCCATCTCTCCGCTTGAGCACTTATAACAAGGAGCCAATCACTCGCTGCCCTCGAGCTTGGCAGTCGAGTGCTAGTGCTACCGTTCGTTGTCTTGAAGGAACGCTGCTCGAGCGGCTGTGTTATCCGACCTAGTTCTTTTCACGATTTTGACAAAGTTTAAGATGCCCATTTTATCTAAAACACCGTTACTAGAGCTGTATATATACTCCATGACTTGTAGCCTCTTCATAGCACTAGAAAACATTAGATTTGGTTGAAAGGTTCAAATCTTGTAATAATAGTCCATTGATTTTGATATAGTGAATTCTCCTCCTCTGCCCGTAATTTTTTCTTGCCTGAATTTTCACGTAATATCTTGGTGTTCTTGATTGTTTGATTTATTTAATCTTGCACATATATCTTGCTTTATTCATGACATGCAAAATATTTTATTAAGTGAATGTGTGATTGAAAATGAGTATGAAAATTAAATAGTTCGGTATTATAGGAAGACAAACATAGGCAACTATACATTTTAAGATATAATCATAAATCTTATATAATCAACGTGAAGAAGACAAATGGGGGCAACTATGTTGACATTTTAAGATGGATGCCCAAATTTTATATAATCAACGTGAAGTAGCTAAAACTCTTATATATTGATTAATATTTTGTTATTTAATCGATTTGTAATTTATCCTTAATAGATTTTAGCTTCCTGTGAAAGATGAATTTGGAACCTTTTTTTTTTTTTTATCAAAATGCATTTTTTAACTTTAACCAAACGACTATACCTTTCACCAAAAGGCCTTTTACCCTCGAAAAGTGCTTTGAAGTTTTAAAAACCCTTCCAAACACACTTTCTAAAGAAAGGAAAATAAAGGAAGATGAACACATAAACATTGCATTACATGAGAAATTAATATAAAAATTTACACTAACAATTCATGTTTATTGAAAGTAGAGTTAGCGAGTGAAAAAGCATACAAACTAACAAATGTTGACACAATACGCCGAAGAAATAGATAAAACATCGGACATAATTAAACACCAAACATTTATTGGAGACTTCACTTGAGGTTGTGTTGATGTTTACTGGATGTAGATCTAACGAGTGAAAAATAAGAAACGGCTAAAAACACAAACCCTTTATTGGAGACTTCACTTGAGGTTGCGCAGAATGATAGGGGCTCCAAACTGAGGCTGAAGAGTGAAAATCACATGTGGAACATGTTTATAAGTAGGTGAAATCTCGAACAAGAAAGTGCGCAAAATGTCTACCAATACTAATTTGGCTGACAAAAATACGAAGTTTTGGCCAATGCATACACGGGGTCCCCAGCCGAAGGGAAAATATATAGGACGTCCTTTGGTTGCTTTTACAACTCCTCCAGAAAATCTGTGAGGATTAAACACGTTTGCATCTTCACCCCAATATTGAGGATCACGATGAAGTACAATTATTGGCAACATGACTTGTGTATCAGCTGGTATAGTGTATTCTCCTAATTTTATCTCTTTTTCAACAAGTCTAGAGAGTTCGACCACTGGTGGGTACAACCTCAATATCTCATTCAAAATCATAGGTAACTGTAAAATAGGAAAAAAAAATACAAAATGAGAAGATAGTGAGTTTTTGCAGGATAACAATATTCAAAAAAAAAAGTTGTATACTTACGACTTTGAGTTGACTTAACCCTTCATAATCTGCTTTACGATTTTCAAAAACCTTGAAAGCTTCTTGCCTAGCTTGCTCCTGCCAATCTTGATATTTTCCAAGCAAAATCATACACCAAACAAGAAGAACTGCAATGGTGTCATGTGCATTAAAGAAGAATCCCTTCATAAGCCCAAAGATTTCTTCATCACCGTAACCATGTGCAAGTTCAGATCCTAAAATCATATTAAATAAGTTGTCCTCCGAAACTTTGCCTTCCCTTATTGCCTTTTGTCTTTCACTGATTAATGTACTAATAATTTGCCGTATTTCACCCGATAATTTTTTAGCCTTTCGATTTCTCTCCGTTGGCAAGTACCTATACAAAGAATATTTTTAAAGTTAATATGGTCTATGAACAATTTAAGCGACAAATTTATAAATGATTACTCATGATAATTGTGATTCTCTCTAAATATGTAGATAAAAATTGACTTTGACTGTTTTTAAATAAGTTATAAACATGAGCCAAACATAGGCTATTTATGGTATTTCATTTCCCCTTTTTGTTCAGTTCAATCTAAGCCCTGTCTGAGCCCCATCTTTTTGGAATAATGAATTTTTTGGAAAATACGTGGCTAAACAACAGGAAATTTTTTTGGATTTACATGCAAATTATTTCATTGCGTGAATGTGTAGTTGAAAATAAGTTTCAGAAAAAACGAGTTCTTGGAAAATGGGGATCAAAGAAGGGCTAAGTTCCTCAACAAATTATAAAGAAAACCCACAAATATATTTACTTTGAAACAGGTAAATCAGCAATCCGAGAGGCTTGTCTCGCAAGGGCAGCATTTTCTTTAATAATCTCATAGAGTTTTACGTCCTTGTAAAAATCAGTGGCAAACAAAGATTCAGAAACAATTCTTGCGATCAAGGTTTCGAAATAAGGAAGCACGTCTACAGCACCATCCTTGGAAGCCAACTCTTTCCATTCATTCACAACATCATTACAGCATTTTTGATATATTGGTATCTTTTGCTGTAGTAGACAAAATTAATAGCATTAATTCAAATTTTGAATTGACTGTGTCAATAGAAAAAGGAGAAAAATAATAATTTAATTTCTCGAATATATGGCTAGAATTTACCTTCAACTTTTCCAATTGAAAAGCAGGGTTCAAAATTCCTCTTCTTTTAGCCCATTCGTCAGATTCATAGCGAATAATTCCAGTGATAAGATCTTGTACTATATTATTAGTGACCTTAAAATTCTTAACGAAGTTATTGTGTTTAACCATTACAGTTTTCATCAGTTCAGGTTCCATTATCAGAACCTTGGGTCTCTGTCCTGCCCACATATATGATTTGTTACCTGCACAAATCATAATTTTCATTTCAGTCAATCTAAAGAGATAACAATATAGGTTTCTTCATATAATATTCTCGAAAAAATACAATATATATTAGTTTCTGAAATTTGATAAATACTTGTAATGCTTACTCCGAAACTCTTTGTTTGTACCGTATTTGTCTCTTCATCAATCTAATGATCCAAGATGTAATCCTCGACTTGAAGAATAAAATCCAAATGGTTTTTCCATGGTTAATTTTCTTAGGATAATATATATTCCACATGTTTTACTAAGATTTAAAGAATTTGAAAAATAAATAAGAGTCTATTTGAGCCGCACTTTTTATCCAAAATATATTTTGGAATAGTATTCTGATGAAAAATGTGTGGTTAAAAAATAAGAATTTTTTTTGGGTTTGCATGTAATATTATTTTATTAGAGAAAATGTGGTTGAAAATAAGAGAAAGAAAAATATATTTTGGAAATAATGGGACCAAACAATGGCTAAATAAATATATCAAGTCATAAACGGAACGGAAAGAGAGTGATTCGAATCCTTTGATGTATTTACCATAGTTTTCAAGGGTTTTTTGGATGAAGGGCACAACACGAGGGACAATTGGATCATGCATATTGATAAGTTTTGCAAAGGCTTCTTCATACACCTTTTCACTCTCTCTTTCATCTCCAAACAAAAGCCTTCTGAAAGTATAAGGATTCCCTTTGAATCCTTGTTTCCTAAGAATCCTCTCTTTCTTCCTCGGATAAAGCCATAACCAGATCAAAGTCCTCCATGTCACTGCGAAAATGATAATAGTCAACAATGAAATGGCTATTTTAAGTGTCTCCATTTAAGTATGTGTGCGTGCAGAAAAGTGATAAAGGGATGTAATGTTAAGATGGATTGGGATTCTTCGACCTTCTATTAATAGCGTACAAATATTGTCTCTTCATGGCACTCTTTATCATGTTTTGAACCTTAAAAATTTGGAGAGTAAACCTTAAAAATACGTGGCAGTCATTTTGTGGTAGTTTCCTTATCTTCCCACTTCATCCCCACTTCATCATGAATCTGGGCAACAATCATGCTATATATAGTTAACATAACGACACATATCATTTTATCATTAAACTATTTTAAATATAGTTATCTTTCCCACTTGATTACCTCCCACCACAGCATATTCTGTCACTGCATCTAGCCAAAATCTTCTGCAAAGTAGCCCATTCATTGTGTTCCAACAACATATTTAGAGCATGTTTGAGCTCTATTTTTATTGAAGAATTAATTTTGGAATAGTATATTAATGAAGGATGTTTAGTTACAAAATAAGGAAAAATTTTAGATTTACGTGTAATATTATTTTATTAAAAAATTTGTGATTAAAAAACATGTCAAGTCCATACACTGGTCCCAGTGAAACAGGAATATAAAGGACGTCCTTTGGTTGCTTTTACAAGACCTTTAGAAAATTTGTCAAATGGGAGAAATTTCATTGGATAAATTTAATAGACATGAATTGAAAAAATCTTCAATTAGTACAATTAGTAGTCAAGACTCTTCAAATGGAAGGGGTACATATCAAAAAGTAGTTTGTTTTGGATTAGTTGTGACTATCAAAAATGTATATTATAAAAATAGGGTGCAATATAAGCCATTAAGTCCGTTTGAACCCATTGTTTTTTTTTAAAAAAAAAAAAAAAGAGTTTCAAAATGCACTATTAATAGTTTCAAAATAGAACCTTTTTCGGCTGATTGAAATTGATTGGGGCAAAATTGGCAACTTGAGGTCAAACCTACGGTGGTCGATGACATAGTCGGAGAAAAGAGGATACGGATGAGTTTTTGAGCACTTGTGGTAATTTTTTTTGGTGAACCATCGATTTTCAACTTGATAGTTAGAAATAGTATTTACGGGGCGCAGATGAAGGTTAAACAATTCTTGAGTCGTTTTTCACAGGAGAAGTACAATTAGTCAAATCGTGAGTATTTTAGGATTTGTCAAAAAAAAAAAATGTTGGATGTTTTTCATTAAATCATGAATAGGAGAAAATTTTCAACTTAGCCTATGTTTGTTTACCATTAATTTAAAACATTGTTTGCTACAGTAAGATTCTCCACCACACATTCACCAAATAAAATATTCTACACACAAATTAATAAAGTTACTTTAAATTTCAACCGGACATTCTCCAAAAAATACTATTCATTACTCAATTTTCCCTCAATAATGGGAGACAAACAGACGCTTAGTTACTAAAGAGAACGCCTCATTTCTTTATTTATTAATATGTTTTTATACCTTTATTCGATATAAAATGACCAATATATAGAACTTTCATATTTACAGCAATCCATTTTCTCATTCAATTTCAATGACAAATTACACTAGAGATAGTAGCAGAAAGGAAAGAAAAAAAATTAAAAAATTATCTAGAGATGTGAATTGAGCTAGCGATAACTAACCATGCTTCTCTTTTTATGTCTGGTTGCAGATTGCTTAATCAACGTAAAAAAATATATTATAAAATGAGGTAAAATATGACGTGAAATGCAAGTAAATTACTCGTGCATATGTTTGAAGTACAATAACTAATAAGAATATTAATTTGAAAAAAAAAATAGAATAATAAAACAAAGTAAAATTTTAAATATTTTCACCCCAACTCGCATTTGTCTCTCTTCACCATTGATCAAAGAGTAATGATATTTATCATCATAACGATGAAATATCGATAATGCGGCAACTCGTTATGCATTAAATTTCTCTTACTCTCCTCTCCCTCTCTCTTATAAATCTCCCTCTCTCTTATAAAAATTGAAATCCAAAATTCCATTATTCTACAGAGATGTTACGTTACCTATCGTATATCATCATAATGATAAATAACTTTATTTTTGGTCAACTATATGTGTATATATTCAATATAACAATAAGTCTAGCCCTAGGCTTGGACAACATAAGTTTCCTAAGACCCAAAACATGTGAGGTCTTCCAAAAAAATAATGGCCTAGTTTTTATTTTTATTTTTTTGGAAAATTACACAGAAACCAATGGTTTAAGCTTCCATTTCAATAATCAGGCCAAATGAATTTTATTTAAAAAATTAGGTGCCAACCCATCCCACCTCATTTCATACCCACTACCATCCCCATTTCACCCCTAACCCTAACTCCCCATTTTCACCCCTTCACAAACGTTGCCATGGCCAACCTCCACTTTCCACCACCTACCGCTGATGGAATCGCCTCCTAAACTTAATTACCACCTTCGATTTGCCCCAAAACACCATGTGGAGCCAAAAATTTACAAAAAAAGCTTCTAGAGTCTCGAAAGATCATGAACCAAAAACTTTGAATCCAACCGTCATTGAGGAGACATGCTGTCATGGACTTTCAAAAAATGACGTTGCCATCCTATTCAACCACTATTCCAGCCATGGATTTTCATCAGTTGTATCAGAATGTGCTTTCTGCATTTGTACTGCATCTGTGATTCTACATAGGTGGTTTATTAGTATGGTGGTGGATTTAAGGCATGTTGAAGGTGATGATGGTTTTACTATGGAGGTGGTGGTGGATTTGTGTTGTATTGAAGGTGAAGGTGGTGGTGGTGACTATGAATGTCATGGGGAATTTGGGATGTGTTGAAGGTGGAGATGGAGGTGGTGGTGTAGATTTAAGGTGAAGATTGTGGTGGTAGAGGTTGTGGATATGAGGTGGTGGTGGTGATCGGTGGTGTCGACGGTGGTGGAGTGGGATAGGGGTGGGTTGGTTGGAGAGAGATAAAGAGTGATTGATATCGATTAATTGAATAATTTGTGACCTAATAAATAATTTGAGACTAAAATATGTAATTGTGACTCAAAAATTGTGTCTTTGTAACTATGACATTTTGTGATTTGAGATTATTACGTGATAATGAACTCTTACTAAGGGTCATAAAATAGGACCATTTGATTAATGGTTTAAGTTTTCATTTCAATAATCAAGTCACGGGAATTTTATTTCAAAAATCAGGTGCCAAACCACCCCACCTCATTATACACCCACTACTATCCGTATTTTAATGCCCAACCCCCATTTTCACCCCCATGAACGTTGTCGATTGCCATCGCTAACCACNAGGCTTTCGAAGTCGCGAACAGTTCTAAACTAAAAACCTTGAATTCGACCATCGTCACGTGACCTACTATCGCAGACCTACACAATGGCGTAGCCACCCCCATTCTGCAAATAATCTATCCTTAGGTCTTCATCAATTAGACTAGATTGTACTTTTTACATTTGTGTTGCATATGTGATTCTAAATACGCGGTTTATCAGTCTTGTGGTGGATTTGAGGTATGTTGAAGGTGATGGTGGGTTTTTGGTATATTAAAGGTGGTGATGGAGGTTTTATTGTGGACGTGATGGGAGATTTGAGGTATATTGAAGGTGGTGATGGTGGTGGCGTAGTTTAACCGTTAGAGGTGGTGGTGGTGGTGGTGTAGTGGTAAATTTGAGGTAAAGGTGGTGGTAAGGGTTGTGGATTTGATGTAATGGTGATAGTCGATGCTACCGAAGGTAGTGAAGTAGTGGTCGGGAAAGTGATTGTGACCGGTTAATTGGTAATTTATGACCTAATAAAATATGTGATTTAATACTAAAATACGTAATTGCGACCCAAAAATTGTGTCTTTGTGACCGTGACAGAATGTGATTTGTGAATATTGTGTGATCTTAACAAGAACTTTTATGTTATTATGACCGTAACTTGATTAATTAAACTATAGGTAAAAAAATTTCACTTGAGATTACCATGTATGCCCAAATTTTTATTAGGGATCACAAAATGTGATTACCTGATTTTTGAAAGAAACAATTGTTTAAGTTTCCATTTTAATAATCAGGTCAAACGGATTTTGTTTTAAAAATTACATGCCAACTCACCTCAACTCATTCCACACCTACCGCCATCCCATCTTTAACCTCAATTACTGCCTTCGGCCGCCACCGCCAACCACCTCTTCTCACCCCATACTGTCGGTAGAATCACCTCCAAAACATAGCTACCACTTTCGATTTTCCCCCACACGGTCACAACACCGTGTGGGGGCAAACAATCTGTGAAAAAGCTTCATGAGTGGTGAACATTCGCCAACCAAAAACCTTGAATCCGACTTTCATCGACGAGACATATACCAATGATATCACCACCACATTCTACCACTAATCTAGCCATGTGTCTTCATCAATTGGACCAAAATGTTTTTTTTTTTTCATTTGTGCTACATATGTGATTCTACATATATCGTTTATCAGTCTGGTGGTAGATTTGAAGTGTGTTGGAGATGTGATGGATTGATTGTGAATTTGTGGTATATTGAAGGTAAAAGTGGTAGTGATGGTGGTGGTGATGGAGGTTTGGATGTAGACGTGATAGGAGATTTGAGGTGTGTTGAAGGTAGAGATGGTGGTGGTGGTGTAACTATTGGATGTAATTGTGGATTTTGAGGTGGAGGTAGTGGTGGTGGAGTCGATATGATGGTGGTGGTGTGGTGGATTTGAGTTGAAGATGGTAGTTGTGGGGATTATGAATTTGAGATAGTGACGATAGCTGGTAGTACTGACGTTAGTAGAGTAGGGAGGTAGAATGAGCTCAAGAGTGATTATAACTGATTAATTGGATAATTTGTGAGCTAAAATATGTGATTGTAATCCAAAAACTGTGTCTTTGTAGTCGTGACATTGTGTTATTTGTTGTCTTATGTGATCATGACCAAAATAATAATAATAATAATAATAATAATAATAATTTGTTATTGTTATCATAACCTGATTAATTAAATTATAGGTTACAAACTTTTATCAAGGATTACAAAATTTAAACAAACTTTTATTAGGGATCAGAAAATGTTACCACCTGATTTTTGAAAGAATCCTCGTGTTTAAGCACCCATTTCAATAATTAGGTCGGATGAATTTAATTTTAAAAATTAGGTGTCAACCCACTCCGACTTACTTCACACTATTACCATCCCCATTTTCACCCCTAACCCTAACTCGTCTTTTTCACCTCCATGAATGTCTCTCGTCGCCACTGCTAACCATCACTTCCCACCACCTGTCGCCGGTGGAATCACCTCCCAAACACGACTACCACCTTCCATTTGCCCCTCAACACCATGTGGGGCAAAAATTCTGCAAAAAAGCTTTTAGGGTTGTGAACCAAAAATCTTGAATTCGACTTTTGTCAATGAGACCTACCATCACGAACCTAGATCGATGATGTTGTCATCCTATTCAGCCACTAATCCAACTATGGGTCTTCATCAATTGGACCATAATGTGTTTTCTACATTTATGCTATATCTATGATTCTAAATTGACAATTTATCGATCTAGTTGTGGATTTGAGGTATGCTGAAGGTGATAGTGGTTTGACTGTGTAAGTGGTGGTTGATTTGTAGTGTATTGAAGGTGAAGGTAGCGTTGGTGTTGGTAAAGGAGGTTTGACTGTTGATGTGATGGAGAATTTGAGGTGTGTAGAAGGTGAAGGTGGAGGTGGTGGTGGTTGTGGTTGTGGTGGGGTGGTGAATTTGAGGTAGCGGCGACGGTTCGTGGTGCCAAAGATGGTGGAGTGGGGTGTGATGAGCTGAAAAGTGACTGTGATAAATTAATTGGTTAATTTATGACCTAATAAAATTTTTGATTTGCGAATAAAATATGTGATCATGACCATAAAATTGTATGTTTCTGACTATGGCAATGTGTGATTTGTGACTACTATGTGACTATGACAAAAAATTTGTTTTATAGTGATCGAGACCTGATTAATTAAATTATATGTCATGAACTTTTATTAGGGGTCACAAAATGTGATCAAACTTTTATAAGGAGTCACAAAAATATTTAGCTAACCAACAATTAAATCATTTCGTTAATCTAGAAGTCATTTTCATACTGATTAACACAAATCGTCACATTGAAGTAGATATTTTATTATTTGATTCGTGTCCAGCACTTTCAAAAATAAAATTTCTATTTATCGGTTCGTATCAAATAGTACTTCTAGTTCATCTTTTAGTCTTATCAACATAGATCTTCTTCAGAAGTTCGTGTTATAGCATCTCCAATGCTTCAATGAATCACAAAATAAATGAACAATGTTTAAAAGATTCTCTCCAATACAATGTGACAAAGACTTGATCAAACCGACTTGGCAAAAATATAAACATTGCCTATATTTTCGTCTTGATAGGAGATACAGTTGGAGCAGCAGATGCAGATCGTATAGAAAGAAAGACAAAGTCCGAGGCAGATCCAGACGTGTACCCACACGGCGCATGCGTTATCGGGAATTGACCGAAGAGAGTTAGCCATGCTGACTTAGATAATTTATATTTTCTATACAAATTAAGATATCAATTTTGAAAAAGAGTAGGACATGAAACAATTTTGGACTTCATTGTCTATTCATTAAACATAAATACCATGAAGATCGAAAGTGTTTCGACTTGCATACCACCTAACTAGTAATTCATCTATTGGATGTTCTTAAAATTCATTTATTTGACCAAACATATACTTCATGTTGCAAAAATATGAAAATACTGCTATACAAAGTTGTAGAATATATACACGCAACTTCCAAAATCATTTTAATTTTCCAATTAACTTATCTTCAAAAATGATATCGTCATTTGAATTAATTTGTCTTTTTCTTTACTTTGCAGTTTAATCGAGTTAAAGAGTAGATCCCACTGAGTTTCACTTGGACCAGTTCTGTTGGGAAAGGTGCCGAAAGAAAAGAATGAACCATTTTTTCTATGGTTATAAAATAAAGTAGAATTCCAGTCCACATGCAAGTTTATTCATTTCCTATTATTTCTGCTTTAGAAAGGAAATTTAAGAAGCAATTTGATTTTCGTATATATGTCAATTAATCCAACAATTTATCTCTATAAGTTGGCATTGATTTTTTCTTTATTTTTTAAAAGTGAAAATTATAAGCCTAACATATTAAATTTTGTGTTCTCTTTGTGGTTTGTAAAACTAGTAGAATATGTTAGTGTGGTAAAACTTAGATTATTTTTTCTATGGTGCTTGAAGATTTAGACGAGAAATTTTTTACATGATTGTAATAATTTTCATAAAGTTAAATATTAATGTATTTAATAGTACGTGATTCTTCGCCATTTTTAGCATTTTATAAAATATTTGTCTTAATTATCTCTCTCTCTCTCTCTCTCTCACTCTCTCTCTATATATATATTTATTTATCTTTTTTATTTTTTTTTATTTTTTAACTTCTTAATTTTTTGGGAGAAAAAATCGCGTGGACAAACCAAGGAATTGTTGTTTCCTAGATTGAGAAAATGTGTGATGGTCATAGAATCTCACTTTTATGATGTGAATTTCAACCACTGAAATGAAAGCCTTCAAATCACTACAATGAAACTTCAATTACTCAAATGAAATCTTTACTTTTATGAATTCGACTTCAATCGCTCAAATGAAATCGATTTTGAAATTAGGGGGTCAATGGGATTGTGGGCCATCTTGACTCGTCTCGATTCGACTTGTCAATGGCACGGCCAATGGACTAAGCCAAGCCAAGTGTGAGTGGAATAAAATAACTAATATATATGTGTGCGCGCGCGAGTTCACCGTGTTCATTTAACCAAAAAGGAAATAATTTTAAGCATTTTCATAAATAATAACCAACATAGAAAACGAGTATATCATACAAATCTGTTAACTATGAATTGAGAGGTAGTTGTTAAAAATACAGGTTTAGATTATATTTTTAATATAAAATAGTTTATTGACTTGCTCAAACTTACTCACTTACCAAATGAAAAATAGAATTTAGAAATATAGAATAATGAGATGCAAAACTTGAAAATGATCAAGACAATAGCTTGACTCTTTCTCCTTAATGATATAGTATTTTGCACTAATACTAATGGATTTTGATACTCGTCTCTCAAAATTCAATGATTACATCACTCAATAAAAGTACTCTAAATTACGAAGACAAATGAACTTACTAATATTTTTTACTCTCTCAATGAAAGACGGACTCAAAATATGCAAAATATAATTTTTTGGAACGGAAATGCAGAAGAAAAACAAGTGCATGAAATGTTTGAAATGATCGAATCCTATAAAATGGAGGCATATATGTTGATGTTGAATAGTTGTATCCTAAAGACAATCCCTGAAAATAGCATCTATTAGAAGTCGTGTTTGTCACAAGAGGGACACACATATTCCCGGAGTTGGTTCGTGTCGTTTTGTATTTAAAAATCGGAATATGATGGCTATTATCGTGCTTCCTTTGTTATTACTTTTTGAGTCTCTATTAATCGGACAGATTGTGTTCCTCTTTTTATCTCTTTCTAAGTTTACAGACTGCATTGCTGATATCATCGCTTGGTTTGTTAAAAAAGAAAGAAAACCGTATCGTTAATCGACACGCTAGTTTTTGACGTTGAAATAGATATTTTATTACTCGATTCTCGAACTCAACTTGTCTTATTAAAATTTAATCCAATGATCCACATTTTGTGCACATGAATATTAAATTAAAGCTTCGTGTAGATCTACATCTTAGTCCTTGTCTGAAGTTTGGATGCTTTCATAAGGGAATAATAATAATTGAAGTTTAGATGCTTTCACAAGGGAATGATAATTGTAGTTTGGATCCTTATTGAATGAAATTTGTTGAACAGCATAATCTAAAAGAAATCAAAGATTATTTTTTTCCCCTCAAAGACTGAATGTGAGGTTTGTATTGCCCCCTATCCGGGTATGTTGATATTGAAAATAATACATGAAAGGTGATATAGCCTTTACTTCCTCGGAATTACAAGAAAGGATCTGTAACCTATTTGCAAACTAATCAACGTTACAAAAGCTTACGTGTGATTTACACTGAAGAATATTAAGTCCTTTTATCGAGTCTAAAATTGGAAGCAATGTTTTAGAGCTTCTATTTTTGTATCGAGTATTAGCTAAGAAGTTCACCACTTTATTGCCCACCCTCCACATGTCTGTAAATCCAACAGTTAAAGTTCTTTTCCACTACAATATTTCTTTCACGTAGCACTTTTTCTTATTTTATCAATAAATATAAAATTCCGTTGATCAAAATTCATGTACAAGTACACTGGACATATCCGGGCAAATCAACATCAAGTGAATATACCAAGGATCTTGTGCTTTCTAAGAGACTAGATGGATAGAAATCATGGACTCCAATTCAATCTTAGTGTACACGAGTTGGTGAAATAGGTTTAGGCATGTACGAATTGCTCAAACGATAGCTGAGACCCCATAGAATTCTTGGAAATCAAGCATAATGTCTCCTTTATGGCCGTCCGTGAGTTGGTGAAATAGGTTTAGGCATGTACGAATTACTCAAACGATAGCTGAGACCCCATAGAATTCTTGGAAATCAAGCATAATGTCTCCTTTATGGTCGTCCCTTCTTGTTGTTTACCAAGTTAAAATCTATCGTGTCCATTTTACTATTTTAATTTGAAGCGAGTAGCGGTGGCAACAGAGCCGAGGGGCTTGTCGGCTCACAAGCGCTCGGCTCGACAAAAACGAGCCCGAGCAGGCCGGCTCGCTAGCCTGCTCGGCTCGTCATTTAGACTAGCTGCTCGACGAGCTACTTGCCGAGCAAGCCCACGAGCCAAGCTCGTGGGTTCGTGTAATATGCAAGCCATGAGCCGGTTCGGCTCGTGGCTCGCAAAAAAATAAAAAATAAAAAAATAAAGGGACCAGAGCATTCAATAATCGTTCTTGTTACTGAAATTCAGTGCCGATCACTGAATTTTTTCAGTGAACGTTTCGGCCTCAAAATTTATTTTTTTTTATTTCATTTTCCCCTATAAATACCCATCCATTCAACCAATTTTTTTCCCACCAAACTTACTATCAATCTCTCATTCTCTATTTTATTCTCTACATTTCATTATCAATATCATTCTCGATTCTTCTATATTTTATTTTTAATCGATTTTCTATACTAATACATAATCTACTTCTCAATTCTACTTCAACATTCAATATCAATTATCCCATTACAAGTTTCCAATCATTTGTTGAAAATTTGTTCGGTGTCGGAGGCGAATCACCTGTCATGCCCCACAATCAATTTGGTAATGAATTCGTTGGTCTAAATGAATTACTCATTCTAAAAAATATTCAAGATTTCGACATTCATAAAGGTAGTCAGTCATCCAATTGATTTGGATGACGTTGATGTTGATGCTAGTCATCCAATTGATATGGAACGAGATGAAAAATATGCATTAGATATTCTCGATGTAAGAGGGAAAAGGGAAGAGAGAGGAGAAGAAGTAGACAAAATGTTGGGACCATTTTAAATTGGTTCAAATCGGTCGTGTGATCAATGGAGTTCCAGAAACCAAAGTAGCATGTAAATACTATTAACAACGATTGATATGACAAAAAGGCATTGAAACCACCCACCTCAACCGTCACTACCAAACATGTGCGGAAAAACGTGGACTTCTTCTAGCTAGTCAAGCGCAATTATAGTTTGGTAGTCCAAACACCGGTGCTACTAATACGCCACTTTCTACGTAGATGTATTCGGAGGAGAAAGCTCGAATGGGAATGGTGAAGTTCGTTGCCGCGACGGAGTTGCCA
>CAIGRB010005393.1:25853-38559 GCA_903798255.1 Fraxinus quadrangulata | reverse complement strand
TTCCAGATTTATCGACATTGTGCAATACTTGTCCATCATTTTTAAGTGGTCAGAACCCGTGAATTTTGAATTGTTGGGGGATTGGAACTTTGCACCCGAACTCTTTAGTATTGCAATACGAGTTTGGCCAATGCAATATTAATTTAAAGTACTATATATTCCAGATAGAGCATTGTAATAATACACATTAAATGAGTTAATTAATAAACTTAAAAGAAAAGGGCAAGTGGAGTAACATGAAGCATTCAACCATTTCTATTGATAAAAGTAATTCACCTAATATTGATTAAAATCATGCACATTGAGGTTCGAGCTTGAGTTCTTAGTAGTTGGCGCCAAGCAAGACTACCCTTGTCCTTTCCTTTCTCCATTCCGCCTCCTTCTTTGCTTTGTTATTTGTCCACTTCCTGTGCATGTCAATAAATCTTTCGCATGGACACATATTTTGTTCTATCTTTTACCTGATTGCATGGATCAGGATTCTATTTTGTTGGTGTTTGTGGAAGGACAAAAACAGAGGGTGTGTCTCCACCAAATGTTATGCATGACTCAATAGTCAGATTGTCTGGTGGGAAGTTAGAGAAAAGAAGAATGAATTATTTATTTATTTTTAGTGTAAAAATTTCTCTGTGTTCAGTTATATCCTCAATATCCCTTTTGACCAAGAGGACAACAAAAATATGCAACGATGAGCACATACATAAAATTTGTGCATGAATGAGATCAGTTGCATAACAAAAAACTTTAATTTGAGAATAAATGGGTGGATTACGGTGTAAAATTTCATAGGATCACTTATGAAACAACAAAGGTGTAGAAAGTCTATTTATTAGATAACAAATCATACATATGATTTCTCCCAAAATATTAAAGCACATTTGCTTGAATTCGAAGTGCATCACCCCCAAGAGATGACGATGTTTTTCCTCCACTACCCCATTTTGTAGAGGTGTTCTAGTGCATGAATGCTGAAAAAAGTGACATGGTCATTATAAAAGGAACACGTGAATATGAATTTATTCCCTCTATGTGATTGAAGAGCTTTAATCTCGTAGTGGAATTGAGTCAAAACTCAAGAAAAAAGAGATTTCAATAAGGATTGCATCTCATATTTAAATATCATAAGATGAATCCATGTGAAACGAGAATAATCATCTATAGTGTGTATATATATTTCCCAATATGAGAATTAACTTTGTCAAATCCTCATATATCATAACGAATTAAATCAAAATGTGCAATTGATGAAATAGAACTGCAAGAAACACGTAAACATGTTTGCTTAGCTAATGGACAAACATCTTGAGAATAAAAAAAAATGTCTGGAATGTTATTTGATAATTCATGTAAAGGATGGAGGATGACTAGTCATTGATGTCGAAAGAGCTTTGGGATATTGCTCAATGTTGCTATAACTTAACAACCAAAAGGCTCCGCGTCGAACTTTAACCCCTTAGAAGTATAATTGATGTATGTAAGATCAGGGTCGACCTTGAGATTTTGAGTGTCCTATGTGACATTTTAAAATGGTGCCTTTCTTGTAATAAAAAATGAAAATAAAATAAAAAACTTACCGACACCAAAAAAAAAAAAAAACTTGAAATGGTTCCTCTTTCATGCAACAAAAACTTAGCCCTCTAAAACTAAAAAAAAGTTACGAAATGGCAATTAACAAGTGGATAATCGGCACCAATAAAATGGCGATGCTACGATGTAGATTGTGCTATTATAGAGCAAGCAATAAAAACTGACGATATAGTGGGTGAAAGAAAAATAGCGAAAAAGGGATTTTGGGGTTAACTTTTAACTCTTCTATTTAATCATTTCAATTTCGGGTTGCTTATTGTCTTGTTGGGTTGGTAATTGGTTAATGAAATTAATTGGACATTTGAAATTGGATAGTAAAATAGATAGTTTATATATTTGAGATTGAATAATCATCTATAGTGTATATATATTTTTCCCAGAATGAGAATTAACTTTGTCAAATCCTTATATATAATAATGAATTAAATCAAAATGTGCAATTGATGAAATAGAACTGCAAGAAACACGTAAACGTGTTTGCTTAGCTAATGGACAAACATCTTGAGAATTAAAAAAAATGTCTGGAATGTTATTTGATAATTCATGTAAAGGATGGAGGATGCCTAGTCATTGATGCCGAAAGAGCTTTGGGATGTTGCTCAATGTTGCTATAACATAACAACCAAAAGGCTCTACGTCGAACTTTAACCCCTTAGAAGTATAATTGATGTATGTAAGATCAGGGTCAACCCTGAGATTTTGAGTGTCCCATGTGACATTTTAAAACTGTGCCTTTTCTTGTAATAAAAAAAATGAAAAGAAAATAAAAAACTTACCGACACCAAAAAAAAAAAAAACTTGAAATGGTTCCCCTTTCATGCAACAAAAACTTATCCCTCTAAAACTAAAAAAGTTACGAAATGACAATTAACAAGTGGACAATCGGCACCAATAAAATGGCGATGGTACGATGTAGATTGTGCTATTTTTTAGCAAGCAATAAAAACTGACGATATAGTGGGTGAAAGAAAAATAGCGAAAAGGGGATTTTGGGGGTTAACTTTTAACTATTATATTCAATCATTTCAATTTCGGGTTGCTTATTGTCTTGTTAGGTTGGTAATTGGTTAATGAAGTTAATTGGACATTTGAGATTGGATAATAAAATAGATAGTTTAAAATTTTTATTTTTTATATCGGAAGAAAGACAGTTTAAAATTTTTTTAAAAAAAGTTCAATAACATGTTAAGTTTAAATAAAAATTAACAAAATATACTTTGTTTTTACTATTTTTTAATAAATATTGTGCCCTTTAACTTAAACATAATAATAAAAATTCACAATTTTAAAAGTACTAAAATATTTTAAATGTATAATTATACATATATACACACCTTTAACAATTCTTTTTGATGCTCCTATAATATTGAGGTCTTGTGCAGTCGCTCAATTCACATACTCTCAGAATTGCCTCTATTTAAGAGCAGACTCTAACCAGATTGGAGATTGTACAATCCATTATATTGCTTTCTCGGGCCAATCATCTTCTTCGTAACAATGCACTCCACCATATAAAATTTGGGATAAAATGTTACATTACATCTCATTGTTTGAGCAAGTTAGCTGTCTGATAACAAGTTGATTCGAAACTTTTGGACATGCAACATCCAATCAAGAACCAAATCAAAAAATAGCTTGATAAACCCGATATATTTAATATCCACTTTACCATCATTACGTAACTCAATAAAATCAATGTGCATGTTTTGCATTTTTTTTAATCAATGTTAGGTGAATTATTTTTTTGTTTTTATCAATAAGAGATGATTGAATGCTTCTTTTAATCCACTTTTGCTTTTCTTTTTTCCTTTAAGTTTATTAATTAACTTGTTTAATGTGTATTGTTACAAAGCGCTATCTGGAAGATAGAGTACTTTAAACTAATATTGTAACGGCCAAACTCGTATTGCAATACTAAAGAGTTCAGGTGCAAAGTTCTAATCCTCCAATAATTCAAAATTCACGAATTCTGGTCACTTAAAAATGATGGACAAGTATTGAACAATGTCGATAAATTTGGAACAAATGGCTTGAAAAAAGAGGATGTAATACACATTTTCTTCTTGATCAATAATATTTTTTCTCGCCAATTTAAATAAATCATTATTTTACTGTTAGTTTGAAACTTGTTTTGTTAGGTTGCTAATATAAATGAGCTACTAAATGAAATGTGGTCGAATCTTAGCGGATCGAACTTTTATTTTTGGGCTGAAGAATGGAGAAAACATGGGCATAGCATTGGATTGAGTCCAAACAATTATTTCAAGCTGGCTCTTCAATGTAAATCATTAGTTGATGAGAAATTTGGGGAGATTGTTGAATATCTCAATCGTAAAAGTAAATATAATACAATAATATTAATATTTTATACAATAGATACTTACATATATAGTAATACCTATTGCAGGTATACCTCCCAATGCAACCACTGACTATTTGAGTCAAGATTTTCCACATAGATTTTATAGAACTAAAGGCAGGATCATTACGGAAATCAAGTGTGGTTCGCGATTGTTTGATATTAATTTTTGCTTTAATTTGCAAATTCTCTATTATTGTTAAAGCAAAAGTTAATCTCAAACAATTGCGAGCCACACTTGATTTCCGCAATGATCCTGCCTTTAGTTCTATGAAATCCGTGTGGAAAATCTTGACTCAGATAGTCAGTGGTTGCATTGGGTGGCATACATGCAATAGATATTACTGTATATGTAAGTATCTATTGTAAAAATATTAATATTGTTCTATTATATTTACCTTTACGACTGAGATATTCAACAATCTCCCCAAATTTCTCATCATCTAATGCTTTACATTGAAGAGCCATCTTGAAATAATTGTTTGGGCTCAATCCAATGCTATGTCCATGTTTTCTCCATTTTTCAGCCCGGAAATAAAAGTTCGATCCACTAAGATTCGACCACATTTAGTAGCTCATTTATATCAGCAACCTAACAAAACAAGTTTCAAATTAACAGTAAAATAATGATTTATTTAAATTTGCGAGAAAAAATATTATTGATCAAGAAGGAAATGTGTATTACATCCTCTTTTTTCAAGCCATTTGTTCCAGATTTATCGACATTGTGCAATACTTGTCCATCATTTTTAAGTGGTCAGAACCCGTGAATTTTGAATTGTTGGGGGATTGGAACTTTGCACCCGAACTCTTTAGTATTGCAATACGAGTTTGGCCAATGCAATATTAATTTAAAGTACTATATATTCCAGATAGAGCATTGTAATAATACACATTAAATGAGTTAATTAATAAACTTAAAAGAAAAGGGCAAGTGGAGTAACATGAAGCATTCAACCATTTCTATTGATAAAAGTAATTCACCTAATATTGATTAAAATCATGCACATTGAGGTTCGAGCTTGAGTTCTTAGTAGTTGGCGCCAAGCAAGACTACCCTTGTCCTTTCCTTTCTCCATTCCGCCTCCTTCTTTGCTTTGTTATTTGTCCACTTCCTGTGCATGTCAATAAATCTTTCGCATGGACACATATTTTGTTCTATCTTTTACCTGATTGCATGGATCAGGATTCTATTTTGTTGGTGTTTGTGGAAGGACAAAAACAGAGGGTGTGTCTCCACCAAATGTTATGCATGACTCAATAGTCAGATTGTCTGGTGGGAAGTTAGAGAAAAGAAGAATGAATTATTTATTTATTTTTAGTGTAAAAATTTCTCTGTGTTCAGTTATATCCTCAATATCCCTTTTGACCAAGAGGACAACAAAAATATGCAACGATGAGCACATACATAAAATTTGTGCATGAATGAGATCAGTTGCATAACAAAAAACTTTAATTTGAGAATAAATGGGTGGATTACGGTGTAAAATTTCATAGGATCACTTATGAAACAACAAAGGTGTAGAAAGTCTATTTATTAGATAACAAATCATACATATGATTTCTCCCAAAATATTAAAGCACATTTGCTTGAATTCGAAGTGCATCACCCCCAAGAGATGACGATGTTTTTCCTCCACTACCCCATTTTGTAGAGGTGTTCTAGTGCATGAATGCTGAAAAAAGTGACATGGTCATTATAAAAGGAACACGTGAATATGAATTTATTCCCTCTGTGATTGAAGAGCTTTAATCTCGTAGTGGAATTGAGTCAAAACTCAAGAAAAAAGAGATTTAAATAAGGATTGCATCTCATATTTAAATATCATAAGATGAATCCATGTGAAACGAGAATAATCATCTATAGTGTGTATATATATTTCCCAATATGAGAATTAACTTTGTCAAATCCTCATATATCATAATGAATTAAATCAAAATGTGCAATTGATGAAATAGAACTGCAAGAAACACGTAAACATGTTTGCTTAGCTAATGGACAAACATCTTGAGAATTAAAAAAAATGTCTGGAATGTTATTTGATAATTCATGTAAAGGATGGAGGATGCCTAGTCATTGATGTCGAAAGAGCTTTGGGATATTGCTCAATGTTGCTATAACTTAACAACCAAAAGGCTCCGCGTCGAACTTTAACCCCTTAGAAGTATAATTGATGTATGTAAGATCAGGGTCGACCTTGAGATTTTGAGTGTCCTATGTGACATTTTAAAATGGTGCCTTTCTTGTAATAAAAAATGAAAATAAAATAAAAAACTTACCGACACCAAAAAAAAAAAAAAACTTGAAATGGTTCCTCTTTCATGCAACAAAAACTTAGCCCTCTAAAACTAAAAAAAAGTTACGAAATGGCAATTAACAAGTGGATAATCGGCACCAATAAAATGGCGATGCTACGATGTAGATTGTGCTATTATAGAGCAAGCAATAAAAACTGACGATATAGTGGGTGAAAGAAAAATAGCGAAAAAGGGATTTTGGGGTTAACTTTTAACTCTTCTATTTAATCATTTCAATTTCGGGTTGTTTATTGTCTTGTTGGGTTGGTAATTGGTTAATGAAGTTAATTGGACATTTGAAATTGGATAGTAAAATAGATAGTTTATATATTTGAGATTGAATAATCATCTATAGTGTATATATATTTTTCCCAGAATGAGAATTAACTTTGTCAAATCCTTATATATAATAATGAATTAAATCAAAATGTGCAATTGATGAAATAGAACCGCAAGAAACACGTAAACGTGTTTGCTTAGCTAATGGACAAACATCTTGAGAATTAAAAAAAAAATGTCTGGAATGTTATTTGATAATTCATGTAAAGGATGGAGGATGCCTAGTCATTGATGCCGAAAGAGCTTTGGGATGTTGCTCAATGTTGCTATAACTTAACAATCCATTATATTGCTTTCTCGGGTCAATCATCTTCTTCGTAACCATGCACTCCACCATATAAAATTTGGGATAAAATATTACAATACATCTCAATGTTTGAGCAAGTTAGATGTCTGATAACAAGTTGATTCGAAACTTTTGGACATGCAACATCCAATCAAGAACCAAATCAAAAAATAACTTGATAAACCCGATAGATTTAATATCCACTTTACCATCATTAGGTAACTCAATAAAATCAATGTGCATGTTTTGTTTAATCAATGTTAGGTGAATTATTATTTTTTTTTTATCAATAAGAGATGATTGAATGCTTCTTTTACTCTACTTTCCCTTTTTTTTTTCCTTTAAGTTTATTAGCTAACTTCTTTAATGTGTATTGTTACAAGGCGCTATCTGGAAGATAGAGTACTTTAAACTAATATTGTAATGGCCGAACTCGTATTGCAATGCTAAAGAGTTCGGGTGCAAAGTTCCAATCCCCCAATACTAGTTTGGCCATTGCAATATTAGTTTAAAATACTCTATCTTCCAGATAGCGCCTCGTAACAATACACATTAAAGAAGTTAATTAATAAACTTAAAGGAAAAAAGAAAAGGGAAAGTGGAGTAAAAGAAGCATTCAACCATCTCTTATTGATAAAAACAAAAAATAATTCACCTAACATTGATTAAACAAAACATGCACATTGATTTTATTGAGTTACCTAATAATGGTAAAGTGTATATTAAATCTATCGGATTTATCAAGCTATTTTTTTGATTTGGTTCTTGATTGGATGTTGCATGTCCAAAAGTTTCGAATCAACTTTTTTATTAGATAGCTAACTTGCTCAAACATTGAGATGTAATGTAACATTTTATCCCAAATTTTATATGGTGGAGTGCATGGTTACGAAGAAGATGATTGGACCGAGAAAGCAATATAATGGATTGTACAATCTCCAATCTAGTTAGAGTATGCAGCTCTGCGGATGCGTGAATTGAGCGACTGTACAAGACCTCAATATTATAGGAGGACCAAAAAAAATTGTTGCAGGTGTATATAATTATATATTTTTATTTTATTAATTGTGAATTTTTATTGTTATGTTAAGTTAAAGGGCACAATATTTTGGAGTAAAAAAAGTATATATTTTTTAAACTTAACATGTTATTAATTTTAAACTATCTTTCTTTCAATTAAAAAAGATAAAAATCTTCAACTATCAATTTTACTGTTCAATCCCAAATATCCAATTAATTTCATTAACCAATTACCAACATAGAAAGACAATAAGTAGCCCGAAATTGAAATTATTGCATAGAAGAGTAAAAAGTTAACCCCAAAATCGCTATTTTTCTTTCACCCACCATTTAATCTACGAAGAACGGTCAAATGGAGAAGTGAAAACTCTATTGTCAGTTTTTGTTGCTTGCTCTATAATAACACAATCTACATCGCCATTTTATTGGTGTCGATTTACACTTGTTAATTGTCATTTCATAACTTTTTTTAGTTCTAGAGGGATATCTAAAGTTTTTTTTTTTTGTCGGTAAGTTTTTTATTTTCTTTTCATTTTTCTTAATTACAACGCTAGCTCACTTGGCTGAAGTATCATCTACGAGACTTGAATGTTGAGCACAATCAACCTATCAAATTGTTTTGTGATAATCAAGCAGTCATGCACATTTTTACTAATCTAATGTGCAACGAATTAGCAAAATACATTTAGTTGGATTACCACACGGTACAAGTTCAATGTGGGGAGATTGAGATAATCTACATTCAAATGTGACAACAAATAGCTAGTTATTTACTAAATTATTGGAATAAGTTGTTTTTCAGTCACAACTTAGAAAATTTTGAATTCTTGACATTTACACTCCAACTTTAGGGGAGTATTAAAAGAAATGAAATCACATTATATTGTGATCAAGGAATCCATGCATAGCTGTGGTTTTTAATAATTATGTGCAAGACATCTAGCATTTATGTCTTAAAGCAATTATAGAAATTCTTGTTGTAATTAGCAATTTGTAAAAGAATGATTACTTTCAAAGCTACTGTTAACAAAAATATTTTCTTAGTAAAAGAGTGTTACATACTGTTTTCCTTTTTATATTAATTCCGCAAGATTATTAATATATTATTAGATGAAAACAAAAAAATTATAATAATTAACATCATCATCACTAAGACACTGGATGAATCCCCAAGAAATGAATTAGCATTTCCATGCCAATTAATAGTTTTTTTTTTTTTTTAAAAAAAAACTCTATTTTGTTGAAAAATTACTTAATTAAACTAACTTCTTATAAAAAAATAAAGTCTAGCCAACCAATAATTTTTTTTAAACTAAAAGATAAAAAGGAAAATAGATACTTACTGTGTTGAAAAGCAATGACAATATCAGAAATTCTAATAGGAGATATGTCCTCATTTCTTAGCTGGTGAATCAATGCTTCTTCTCGAGCTGGAAATATAATATCATTTCAAGTTATTTCGAATGTTATATTTTATACAACATTTTGAGTATAATAATTTCCTTGCTCTATTTCATAATTTTCTTTTAAAAATAGAATGTGAAATTAAAATGTTAAAAAAACCATCTTCATGCCCACCAATTTTTTCTACAAGCAACGCTTAAGTTTAAAATGCTCCGTTATTAATAAGTTGTGCCCGAGTAATTGGATCTAAAATAGTTCTTAGAAAACTCCATATCAAATACATAGTTTTATTTTTTTCTAGTTAATTGGACAATCTTTGGGAAATAAAGCTCAAATTGATTTATTTAACAAAAAAGTAACACTCAACCCATACGATCGTTATGAAAGAAAAGGAGTATTAATATTTGCTAATTTAACCAAATTGAATAGAAAAAAAAAAAAAGAATAACAAGAAACCATGCATGTAGCTCATATGTTAAATTTACCAGAATTATCTATGTTAAATTTCAGTCGTTTTAATGTAATTGTAAAAATTGTAACCCGTGCTCTTCACTTGTTGAATTCGAACTTGTAACCTTTCCTTAGGATAATGAAGGCTTGAGCATTATGGCACTTATTGAACTTTGATACTAAAATTACCAAAATAATATATGTTAAATTTTATTGGTTTTAATGCAATTTTAAAAGTTCAAACCCGTACACTTCTTTGAATTATACAAAATTTGGTCACAATATCATTTGGCAAATATTGCTAATTTGTACAACATAATTATATATATTCGGTTTGAATAAAATAATTATTATATTTAAATTTTAGACTTTGTTTGATTTCTCCTTTTTCAAAGTACATTTTCTCTATAATATTCAATCATATATTTTTCAATAAAATAATATTACATTCAAATTCAAAACTTTTCTTTATTTTTAACCACACACTCTACATCAAATCACTATTCTAAAATGTATTTTTTTTTTTGCCAAAAAATGACATCAAACGGGACTTTTAATATTTTATTGCTACCCAAGGTTAATGGCCGCTCGTATTGACTGAAAATGCAGGATCCGCCATGGCTAAGAAGCACCTATTCACATGTAGGTATTATGTTATTCAACGCTAACTCCATTGCAGAAACACCTTAAAATCTGCAGCATGCTGCTGGAGTAAGGCTTGAACTTGAAAATTAACCGTGAGATCAAATTTTATCTATAGTTTGGTTAGAAATATATACATGCGAAGGAGCATCTGTGAAACTCATAACAAAGAAACACAAGTCGATTTTTTTCTATACCAAAAGGAGCTAAGACTTGGGTTGTTACCCATCCAAAAGTACGTAAATATATATGTAAATTGAACAATCGAGTCTAGCACAAAATTATTCTAAAGGTTGATAACCACTTCTTTTTCTCTTTTCCTTCTAGTTCTAATCAAATGCTATATATATATATATATACTCTCACTTAGTCTTGATATCTTAGCCCAACAAGGGAGGCCTTAGCACACTTGACAATATTGCCCAAAGTTGACCGATCGGCTCAAGTGCATAAATATCTTCCAATGTTGAATAACACTAACATAAAAGATATTGCCAAAGTTCTTCAAATACAAATTGCTTGCTTTGAGAAATTGGGGATGCAATGTTGTAGTTATCGCTTTATAGAAATTGAAGCAACATACAGAGGGGCGGGAGAGGGAGAACAATACTTTTTCTTTATTTTTGTTCCCTTTTTTCCCTTTACGAATTAAGAACTTGAAATATTTGGCGGGGCATTTCTCCGAACATAAAACAAAATTAGAAAAAACATGCTATATAACACGACAATATTATCACAGGGCCAAGTGAAAAGTAAAGCGGAAAAACAACTTTCTAATCAATAGCACAAAAGGTATGAGCTCAATTTCCAGGACACACATATGAATATTGCTAACCTCAAGGTGTATTGTCCCACATTAACATCAATGGGCAAGGATGTATGCAAGATACGGATTCTAACTAGGTTTGAGATAGTACAATCCATTATATTGCTTGCTAAGGCCAATTGTCTTCTTCGTAACCATGTCATCCACAACATAAATTTAAGATAGAATATTACATTACATCTCAATGCTTGAGACAAATAGCAGAATTCTCAGGCATCTAGTTTGATGAAAAGTTTATGTGGCACGTACTAGCAGGCATTTATCTCTACGGTACAACTTTAACGTCTACTCACGTGTCTCTCTTTCTATACCTCAATAGTTTCCTTCCCCAAATTAGGGTCTCTCCCCATCCCTTCCCCCCAAAGTAGGCTCTCTCTACCATTGATTTTCCTTCCATTCTCCCCAACGGAGAGTTGATCATGAGATTTTGCATTTTAAGATGACGATTCTTCCATGTAATTATAAAATATATTTTAAAAAAATATTTTGAATATATTATTTCATTACAAAAATATATATTTAAGTATTTATTTATTTTTTACATATCGTGAATAAAAAAAAGTATAAGTAAAGCTAAAAAACACCTTCCAAATTTTATCAAAATTCATATCATCGATAAAGAACCATCCACGCCACTAATCTCTTTATACAATTTCATATGAACAAATTTGAAATAAAAATAAATAAATACCATAGTGTAAATCTTAAAATGTAACAAATCATGTTTTTCTTCTCACATTTATGGAAGCAAATTCACTAATTAAACTTTTGTAATCAATATGTTCTACCAAATCTTGTTCAGTAGATATCAAAGCTAGCCCGCTGTGAGTATTGTGGTCCTCCTAACACTTGTGGGCTGGTGCTTATTGTGCCTTATAGCATGTGACTTATTGTTTGGGTCTTAGTTGCCTAGGTGTCATTCATCTATTGGTAACTTAGGCATTGACCCGAATTGTATTAGTTTGTTTTTATTGTGACCGTTGGATGGAAATCAAGGGCTGATATTTAATCTTGTTTTAGATATTTTCTTGGTTGACTTCTACCCATAGATTCACGTAGATTATCTTTTGTGAGAAGTTTTTGCTCTCTCCCTCAACTCTTGGTCTCTGTCTCTTCGAAAGACTGGCTGGTTCTTCTCCTCCCCTCAATATTCACTGAATATTGAGCCCCTTCCTTGAGTGACTTCTGTATACTCAGATGTGAAATAGAGCTGGGTTGGGTTGGTATTTCTCGAGGGCTTAAGGGTGATTCTTGGCTGCTATTGGGAGATCTCTTGATCGATGATCCAAGCCAAGTGATGAGGGGTTCTAAACCTGTTCTTGTGCTCTCTCTGGACGGCGATTTGCAAGGCATGAAGGCTGTTCCTGAGCCTAAAAACTTTGGCCACTGAGGAAGGAAGAAGTACAGAGAAGGGAAGTAAAGTTCTGAGTTTTTATGCTTTCGATTTTTTCAGTTACTATGATTTCTTTATGCTATGGTATATGTTAGATTACAC
>CAIGRB010005393.1:12637-23579 GCA_903798255.1 Fraxinus quadrangulata | reverse complement strand
AAATGACACGTGGTCTGAAATGTGGACAATGAATGGACATGGCATGGCAGTTACTTGGACCAAGCAATTTTCGGTAGGATGGTTAGAAGGATTGTTAAAGCCAATAGGGAGTTATAAGAACAATAAAATTCTTTCATAAATGGATGCCACCAAAGGAACATGATAATCCCTTATGATCACGAAACAAGAAGTGTGCGATGTTGAAGACCATTATAACAATGGCTATCAAGTTGAAGTATATACCTTGAGTACAAATTCTTGGAGAGAAATTGACGTCAATTTCATGATCCTGTGAGGAATTCTCCAATGGCCTACATGAATGGAACTTATTAATGGTGGGCGCGGTCCGTCATTATTTGTTTTGACATGAGCAACAAGCAATTTGGGACGATTCACTTGCCTAAAATAGATTTTCCACTTAATGAGGTAGAGACTTTGAGACTCTCTTTCACTAAATATGATGGATCGTTGGTGGTGATTTTTTATGTAGAAATTGAAAATGACACGTGGTCTGAAATGTGGACAATGAATGGACATGGCATGGCAGTTACTTGGACCAAGCAATTTTCGGTAGGATGGTTAGAAGGATTGTTAAAGCCAATAGGGAGTTATAAGAACAATAAAATTCTTTTCGTAAATGGATGCCACCAAAGGAACATGATAATCCCTTATGATCACGAAACAAGAAGTGTGCAAATTGCTCTTCCAATTGATCCTGAGAAAAGGATGGGATATCGTTGTGCAGCTACAACTGCCGCATTTTACACTGAAAGCTTAGTTTTCCCTGGATGGAAATGAATTTATGCAAACTCCAAACTTCCAAGTTGGTGTAATTTTAATATTATCAAGTATTTGTAGTGTTATATAATCATCGGTATGTTTTGCTACTTTTCCATGCTTTAATTATTTTGGATAAAGATTTTAATTTCAATATCATTAATTACCAAATCTGTTTCATTGTGAGAGTCTATTTTCAGAAATTAATTTTAGCTTCAATAAAAACAATCCAGTTGAGATGTGATATGATTGCATCACGATGTCTAAGGGTACGATCTAATAGACCTTTGTATCGAGTAATTGGATCATAGTCTCTTACCATAAAAATGGCTGCATGCACAGCAGAGATGAAATTCCGAATGTCTTTGATGCCGAATAAATGATCGGCATTATTGTAATTAAAATTGTCACGACCCCTTTTCTCTTATCTTGTAGCCAAAATGTCACTCTTCATGTTTTTCAAGTCTGAAAATGGCATCTTATTACTACTCTTCCCAAAAGTTTAATGCCATGCTTATGATCATAAATAAATTCACCTTTTCGGATTACAATCAACTAGACTTAAATAAACCAAATAAAAGATTTAAAGTATAAAATATGTTCAATAATGAATTTATTATTTAACTCGATAAAATTCGTTATCATAATAATATATATGGACCGAACATAATGTGATGTATCTTTTTCTCATTAATATGTAAGTATTGTAATTTGAATAGTTTGATAGAGGATATAAAATCGATGAATTGTTTGATCTAGTATATCCCGAAATTCAACTATTAGCAAAATGTAAAGTTCAAGTACCGCCTAAAAAAATATAACACTTCAGCTTAAATGTTTGAATTTTAAGACATGATTATCTTTATTTTCATCTCACAATATACATAGAAACACAATATCGTACATGCAAGCATATATCGGAGTCAGGGAAAGACTTAAAACACACAATACCATGCGAAAGTTTTATAAACCAAATGTGCACAAGGACAAAAATGCCCATAGACAAAATCAATTGTGCATATATTATTAATATAGGACAGGAACCAAGATAAGTCTCACTATCCTATCAAACAAATTCAAATTGCATAAGAAGCTTCACAGACTTTCACTTATCTCCCTTGCAATTGTGAATTGGAACTGCTCGAATACCTTGTCGCAGTCTTGATGCCGGTAGGCACGTTTGGCCAGCAAAGCCATCCTTCTCAGATTTGTCATACTCATGAACTTCAATATGAAGCAAGAGGGCTAGTTCTAGAACTAGGAGTAAAGATCGCTGCAATTTCGCTAGTCTATCGCCCAGTTGGTGCTCAAGCGGTAAAAATATAAGCTGTGTCATCCACTTGTTGCCTGGATTTCGCTCGAACGTGACATCGTCGCTCGCCTGTCATTGAGCTGTCGCTCGAGCGATAGTTTATCCCGAGAAAACCTAATTTGCGTTTTTAAAGGTTTTTATTTGGCACATACCATCCAAAACCTCTTCACTATATATATGAACACCACCATTTGAAAAAATACAAGTTGAACATTGAGAGAAGCAAGTGTTTACACCATCCATATCATTCCTAGAGTTCAACCTTCATATTGATTTGATCATTGCTTTGAAAAACATCACTCTCACATAAATCAAACACCAAAATATTTACTTCCATAACATCTGTTAGAGTTTTGAAGATCAAAGAAGGTGATCGAAGTTTCGATTGTTGGAGAACGAGGAGTTTTCATTGATCCATATGAGATAGACGAATTCATAGAGTTGGTGTAGGAGCATGCAATCCATGAACGCTTTGATAATTACAGTCAAGAGGTCAGAAAATACTAGAATTAGTCGAACCTAACAATACTATAAATTGATTCGTTTATAGTGGATTGTTATTGGTTTGAGCCCAGAGTTTTTACCCATTTACGAATTTTCTCTATTTTTCAGTAATTTATTATCTGCGATAATTCAACATATGATAGTTGTGCATATGAATTCATCTGAATTAATTAATAATTGTGATTTGTTGCAATTATTAATTGATAAATTTAAATTTCGTATAAACACTATTTACCCCCAGGCGTTAGTTGGGTTGAACTCTGTTATTTCAGTTTTCACACAAGTAAATTTTGTATCTTAAAAGTGACAATTTACTTACGACTAATTTTTGATTATAAGTAAATTTTGTACTTATAAATAATTTTTTTTTGTGTAAGTGAATTTTTAAAAGTATAAGTGATTTTTATATTTATAAAAAAAATTATCTTATAAGTGAATTTTTTACTTAGAAATGATTTTTTAATTATAAACTTTTTAGTTATAATGTAAAATTTTACTTATAATTGACTTTTTTAGCTATAAGTTGTTTAGCTTATAAATAGACTTTTTACTTATAATTGAAAATTTATCTTTTACTTATCGATGACTGTTTTAGTTTTGAAGTTTTTTTAACTTATAAGTGATTTTTCTGCTCATACAAGCATTTTACAGTTTATTTTAATTTTACTCATAAATGAATTTTTCACTTATACAATTTTTTTCATTTGAAAAATAATTTTTCACTTATAATTGGATTTTTGCTTATAAGTAAAATTCTCGAATCTTATTTACGGTAAGTAAATAATTGTAATTCAATATAAAGAATCTTTTCTTAATTAATAAATTGCTGAATATATGATACATCATAAACCCAATTTATTTAATAAAGGAGGATAAACGACATAGATTAATTTAATCCATGTACCAATTGTGCCAGATACCAAATAAGGATTAGATGTTATTATTTTAATCCTTATCTGATTTAATACGACTCGCCAACCATGGCTCTAAAATCAACCAAATAGTTGGTTGATGTAGTAGCGGGACGAGAGTTAAATACACTAATAAAGTTAAAATGCATTTATAAACAATATTGGACAATGTGTTTCCCACATCCATGTAGAGTAATAATCATCTGAATCTAGATTAGCGAATAGAATAATGTTATTTATGTTTATTAGAGATGGTTACCTATCTATGTGTTATATGCTATATAAGGTTAGTTTAAGGAAAAATTACATCAAACCCTACATTTCAATTTTCAATTTCAAATATCATGTATTAATAATTTTATTTTTTTTCAAAAATCAAGTCATAAATTTTTTTAAAAAAATTTAAAAACATATTATACACACCACTACAATCTTACCTACGCACAATTTATATACATCACCCGTGCCGACGAGACTAATTAATAATTGGAATGAAGATATTAAAATATAATAATTGTATACATAAAGTTTAATCCCCACTACCATGGGCGGACCCATTAAGGGTCCAGTGGGGCAACTGCCCCCACTGGATCCTTAATTTTTAACATTGAAAAAAGCCCATTTTTAACCCAAGCCCAACAAACAAAAAAGTTGCCCATTCCCTTCCCCTCAAACCCTACGAAGACAGTGGGAGGGATTCCAAATTCATTCACCATATTTTGAAAGAGGAAGAAGAAAAACGGATTGAAGATTTGAAGGAGCAAAATTTGGTAATCAATCTCTCTTTCTTATTCTTATTATTTATGTTTTGATAGTTATTTATGCAAATTGCAAATTTCAAGATTAGATAAGGTGGTTGGATTCAAACTTGTTTGTGACATCAATTGATTTAAGTTCTTAACTACAATGAAATGGGTTTGGGTGCTGTACAAAATGGGTTCAAATTTCAGGAATGTGGGCAGTTACGGCAGTGGTTTGAGTTTACGCACAGAGGAAGGAGATTTGGAAAGATTGAAAGTAAAGGAATTGGTTAGTCACCCTCTTATGAAATTAGGAGTTAGAATGGGTTATACACATTGGGTGTTGAGTATTTTCTTTAGTTTAGCAGCTAAATGTGTATTTAGCATGTGATTGGTTATTGCTTCTGAAAACTTATTAATAAATTATCGTTGAACGAGTTGATTAACTTTGTGAAATAGTTTAATCGACTAATTTTAAGTAAAAATGTAGCACATTTGTAATAAAAATTTCAAGAAAATCATCCACTGTTTCTTGAAATAGAAAGCTCCAGAAAATGGAATCTAAAAGCCGGGAGCTTTAGATATCCTCCCTACCCAATTCTTGAGGACCAAACTTATGTACAGTGACCCCATTAATTGGGTTATCCCTTTAAAAATGACTCTATTTTGGTTGATATTTTAGTAAAGACTACCTCAAATTGAATTTCGTGTCTTTACTAGTCAATTTTAAATAGTGTGTATACTTAAAAAAGATGGATGAATGATAGTTTAGTTGTGTACGTTGAAAAAAAATGTATTTAATGAAATTGATAATGAGACTATTATACGGCGAATTCAAAGTATGAGAAGCCGTAAGGAATAATTGTAAAAAAAGTACTACGTTTTGAATATTATTTTTGTTGTCTAATTTGAAATTTTTTTTATATAATTCTGTCTCGCTCCCCCTGAACTATAATCCCGAGTCCACCCCTGCCCACTTCAATCGTTCCTATCCCCACTTTATATGCACAATCCACGCTGATGGGAGTAATTAATAATGAGAATGAAAATATTAAATTATAATAATTAGCCCATAGGCGTGATGTACATAAAGTCGGGTATGTTTGATTGTAATGGGGTGTATAATATGTTCTTAAATTTTAAAAAATAGTAATTTTTTTTATTATCAATACATAGTATTTGAATTTGAAAATTGAAATGCACGATTTGAGGTAAGTTTCTCAAAATTAAAAATTAAAACCCATCAACCCAGTCCAAATCCAAACCTAAATACCCATCCTCTTATTCTCTCTGCCTCTACGTCTCTCTCCCCATCTCTACTCTCTGCTTCGGAGGCGCCGCAGTATCGTATCAGATCCTCCACCGTTTCAAGGTAGCTGTAAGCTTTATCTCTGAGTTAGATTTATGGGATGGTTATTTAGATTTTTTTTCTTGTAAATTTTAGCCAAATTGGTCTTTTTTCTGTTGGATATTAAATATGTATAACTTTTACCCAATTCTTAAATTTTTTTACTAGGGCTGGGCCCATAAATCGAAAATCACAACCCGACCCAACCCAAATTGGGTCGGTTTAGAATAAAAACGGGTTGGATCGTGTTCTAAATCCCTATCCCTACAATATTAAAACAGAAGAGTCTTAACAAAGTTCATAAGGTGTCATTTCCCACTACCGTGACGTCATTGCCATTTTTGTCCAATTTACCGTCGTTTCTCTCTATCCATGTGGATACTTTTGCTACTTTATCATTTCTCATTTTCACCCTTTCAGATCCCCTTTTCGACATTAGAAACCCTAACAAAATTTCACAGAATTATTCTCCTCTATGGTCGATTTCACAAAATTTCACTGGCTGGATCGGCTGGTCCGGTCCGGTTACGATAACTATGTTTTTACTGTATGTCACGTATAATGGTTGATTATTTACCTTGTTGGCAGTATACAATAATTGGAAGAGAATTTCCAATCTATCCTCCTGGGCTAAAGTTGAAAGGAAGGTGGTCTTTTTGTCAAATTGTCCGCGACATGTAAGTTTAACTCTATTCGCAAACATTTCTATCCCAAACATTCAGGTTTTGCATCACATATTATATCAGTCTTTTGTCATTTTACCTATTTGTATGATATATCGGAAGCATATCAAAGTATTGATTATAAAATTGTTTAAAATATTTTAAATCTGTCATTTATTTTGCTCAAAAATAATTTTACAATATTTGCTAATTCTGAGACTTTGTCTTTGCATTGAAATGTACTTTACAATTTAATTTTGTTTGTGTGGACACTAGACAATCTCATTCTGAAATTTTGTCTTATGTTCATTATTTCCTCTTTGCAGTAAGAGAGGTGAATAAAAAAGTTCTGAGAGTCCCTCCTATAGAAAGAAAGGTAATTTTTTTATTCATTTCTACTGCTGCTTTTATATTTTCCAAATTTCTTCAATGTCTTATGTTTACTTTCGTATTCATTGGAAGGTTGTAATGTTCAGGTTGTCACCTGCAGGCACTTAATTTGCAAAATAGCTTTTCCTTTTCCGTTTCTCTCTTTAGTAGCATTTAACATTTGAGTTTCAGGTCCTTGTACTAGCAATGAGCCCTGTGGCACTCATGGATCTCTTCTTGCTGATATTGCTCAGGCATAAAAAAGTTAGTAAGCTTAACGAATCTTCCTCATCTTTCTGATCATTCTTTTTGTCATAAAGTATTCATTTTTCATTTCGATAGTCACGAGCATTAGATGATTATGGCGGTAATCTGGAAGCGTATCAATGATACTTGAAAAAATTGGCATTATGTCTGCAAGGGTTTTTTTCTTCCTTGTTTACGGAGAAGAAGTAGGTTTTGTTATTGAAATTCTTGTTTTGTTTTTACTGTAACTTCTTGGGGACTTTCTTATCTATTTCCTCATAGTCTCTCCAAACCCCTCATCTACAATTTCAATAGAGCAGTATTTTTGCTTTTACATATTTCTGTAAATAATTTTTTTTTTCCTAGGGAATATAATTTTTAAATTAGTTTCTTCAACCCCATTCCTTGTGCATTAATGGTGACCTCTATTTTACCTCATCCTGTTGTATGTATTCACTGTTCTTTCCTGGCATCTACCATTCTCTTCAATATGCAAATAAAAAAATTTCCAGGCTTGGACTGCTCATGGAGTACTTGGTAGCTCATGGATCAAAGTGTGCAGTAAATGAGATCAGGGAACATGTTTACCAAGTATCAAATAGTTTCTTTTTCATATGTACTTTCTTTATAAGCTATTTTCCCCTGCAGTTAAGAAACTGCTTCTTTGGTGTGACTGGTAGCTTGATTTACTAGGCATTATTTTGAAGGTTAATGTGAGAAATTTTGGTTTCTTGCTAACACCAAAATAAGAAAGTTGACATGAGATTATTGTGGGCATTTCCACTGTGTGAATGATATGTGTAATTTGCACTAACAGCAATATGCTATATGTAGCTATGCAGGGGCTATATTTGTTAATGCTTACTTGAAAGGACTTAATGGAGTCCCAGACGTAGGAATGTTCATTCGTGCAGTCCACAGTCACTGAGTTATCCTTCTTTGCATCCAAGGTGAGTTCCAAAATTTATTCAATGATGATACCCAAGCACTGTGTTATTTAAAATGATAGCTTTCTGTAGGAATGACTTGGCAAATGGTATTTTCAATGATTTGAGTCCCACTCACCTTGTTGAATGGTTATTATTTAGTACCCTTTGATTGAATGTATTTGCGAAAAAAATGGCATTAGGTTTCAGCTATGAGAAGCTGCTCATGCATACTCTTAGGCATCCGGATATATGAGTATGACCATTTCTTATCATTTACAAGGAACCTCAGCTTATGATGATGATTGAAAATTTCCACAAAAATCAGATTGACAACGATAACATTTAGTGAAATGTGGGTGCACAGAATGACATCTCATTACCCTCGTGTACCTTTGTATTCTTTTGCAGCTCCCTTCACCTCTGAACGGTTGCTTATGAAACAAAATCTGCAAGCTCAATATTTTTCTTTTTTCAATAAGCTACTAATTTCAGTGTTGTGTGCAATACCAGGTGAGATGCCATACGATATTAGTAATGCATGATTATTTCTGTTCTCTTGTGCAGAGAGATATACTTAGTGTTACAAAGTTTATTTATCATGTTTTTTACACGTTTTGTTCTTTTAACTTGACGAGATGCTCCAGAGGAAGGGAACTAAGATTGATAAGGTGCTAAATTTCATAATTGGTTATACGACTTTGGAAGAGAGGATTACTCGTTATGTTTGCATTTTTCCATTTTTTCCCCTAACTGCTTCTTTTAAGCTAATTTCAGTATTTGATGTTACTCCTTATGTAATTTTACCAAAGATATTTTATCTCATGTATATTCCTTTACATTTAAGTCATTTCCTTTGCCACTTTTGCTAAGAGATGCAGATGAGATGATAGTACTAAGTTTGATATTCATGTAGCTGATCTCAAGGAGTTGGAACAATTCCATGGTCTGCCATATTTGGTAAAACTAGAACTCTGAAAACTACTAACATATTTTCTCATATTTCTTCATACACGTAGCTCTTGTTTCTTGATTATTATTATTATTTTTGACTTCCTCATAGACTAATGAAATACGCTCCTTTCTTTCTAGAAACTCATTCAACTCACATCTTTCGTCAATCCTTAATACTCAACACTAACATTACCTAAAAAAACATAATTCGTGCATCGCATGGGTATAGATCTAGTCTTTAAAAAGGAAAAATCTCAACATTTCCTCAACTGCAGGTCAAATTTATTTTGTAAACAAAGGTCTAGTACATATTAAATTTTAATAAACTGAATGACACTAAATTTGATCTAAAATATTTTTTTCTGATTCTAATAGGCTCCTTCCTTGAAACTACATAGTTGTGCGGGCAAATACTGCAATACTTTGTATGTCTTTCCAACTCATGTTAACATGTTCCCCATTGTGTGTGGGTTATCGGTTGTGAGATGGAGAAGTCGTTACTGTGGGGGTGGAAAGTCTTCAAATTCAAGTTCCCCATTTTGTGTGAAATGGATTTAGAAAGTGGGTTTGCAATGTAAAATAGGTTTAAAAAGTCGGTTTGCAAAATGGGGCATGCCTTCAAAATTGGGAAATGGGTTTAGAGAGTGGGCATGGATTGAGGTGGGGGTGGGTTTGATGTGATATTTTTCACTTTTTGTACTATTTTTTCATCTAATCAAATAAGTTTTAAGTAAAAACATATAAGATATTTAATTTTCGAGATGGACAAAAAAGTTTAAAAGTGACATCCTTACAAAGATTATTAAAATGTGATATAACTTATCTATTTGTGCTGTTTATTATTAATTTTAATATAGTTATGCGTATGATTCAATAGGCCTTCAGACTACTAATATTTTAATATATAATTGAATTTAAGTTAAGAGTGTATAATTGTCTTGCATGTTTCATCTCATACACGTACAATAACTTGATATTCTCCTGCCAAATTCAATATGAGTCTAATTTAAATATGAAATAAAATTTCTACATCTTCAAGATATGCCCCGTTTGAACTTTATTTTCTAAAAATTCATTTTCAATCGTCCGATAAAATATTTCGTACGTAAATTCAATTTTTTTTTATACTTTATAACTGCACATTCTCCAAAAATTTATTATTACAAAACTTGCTTTTCCAAAAAACAGTGCTTAAACATAACCTTAATAATATTGAAAGTAAGAAATATATATATATAAAGAAAAAACCTCTGGACAATATTCAGAGAGAATAATTTGACCATTTATAAAAGTTTCAAGGGCCTTTTTTATATAGAAAATTGAACAACAACTTTTATAGGCATAATTTTCCTATCATTTTCTCATACAGCTAGTTTGATGAAAAGTTTTTTGTGGCACGCACTAGCAGGCATTTATCTCTACAGTACAACTTTAACGTATACTCACGTGTCTCTCTTTCCCAACCTCAATGGTTTCCTTCCCCAAATTAGGGTCTCTCCCTATCTCTTCCCCCAAAGTATGCTCTCCCTACCGTTGATTTTCCTTCCCTTCTCCCCAAAGCAGAGTCGATCATGCGATTTTGCTTTTTAAAATGATGATTCTTTCAGGTAATTATAAAATATATTTTTTAAAAATATCTTGAATATATTATTTCATTACAATATTTATTTATTTTTACATTTCGTGAATAAAAAAGTATTAAGTAAAGCTCAAAAACACCTCCCAAATTTTATCAAAATTCATATCGTCGATAAAGAACCATCCAAGCCGCTGTCCTCTCTGCGATTTGTTTGTTTTTTTAAAAAAATTTCCTCTCCCAATGAATTACTGCCAAGTGTATCTGTTTTTCGAATTTCTGTCCATTTTCCCTGTTTGTCTAGCATTGCTTCCAGCATTACATGTCTTCTTCTTCTGTACACTTCTCTCAAACTTGCCGAGAAAAACATAAAAAGAATACTGTGAGGTGATTTTCTTCTTCTTGTTCAATCTATTTACTTTGCCCTTTATTGTAAAGCAATCTAGAAGCTTTCCACTCTCCTAAACAACATTACGAGATTGTATGGTTAATCACTTATTTCTTATTTATTCTTTAACTTTAACCAATTTATTTGGAATTTACTCATTTTCTTATAAGTTTAGTCAAATATAAGAATGTATGTATAATGAAGATGGATGATTATTACCACTGTCATC
>CAIGRB010005379.1:67860-101041 GCA_903798255.1 Fraxinus quadrangulata | reverse complement strand
AATTATCCATTTAATTGACAATTTTCATGTAAAACAAAGCCAAACGAACACAAAAAAATTTCCAATTTTTCCTTATTTATTTTTTTTGGCAATCCAAACAAATTATATCCCAAATTATAAGAAATTCTATCCTTTTAATCGACAATTTTCATGAAAAACAAAGCAAAATGAACATCAAAAGATAGGAAATTTCAACATTTTCAGGTGGAAAATTATACCAATCAAACGCAATTAATTGACAATTCCAATAAAACAAGTTATATACAATTTAATTCCCTACAATTCATTTTATTTCCATCCAAATTCCATCTTTGAATCAAACGAACCCCATCTTTGAATCAAACGAACCCTAATTAAAATTGGGCATCAAAACCAAATGTGGGAATAAGGCGGAATGGGCCAGTTCCTTCCAGCTTAGTCAGGTTCGATAATTCAGTATAAAAATGACCATGCTCCAACATTATTGTGCATGTTTCGAAAGTGATTATATTCGATTTAAATTATAAATAAATAAAAATGAGTATTATATAATGTGTATGGAAAAGTAATCAGTGTCATCATTTATTCATTGTTCAATGCGGGTCGAAATTCAATAGTCCTAAACATGGAGGCCAACATTAGGTTGCAATGGATTGGGAGTCCAGACATTTGAGAAGGAGGGTGACTATTGTTCGGACAAGTTAATTTGCCTCGGAGGCCTCCATCGATGAGGTCTTGGGTCATGTTCTCAATGACTTGGAACTTAGAAATAAACGAGACGGCGGCATGTTTAGAAATAATCGAGATGGCGGCAAGTTATTTCGCCATCTCAGAGACATTAATCGATGAGGCAATGCGATGTCACTTAATTACTTCGAAAAGATTCTGCAAACGACTTTCACGATTCATAGATGTTGTGCTTAGTCCAAAAGTGGGGTGTGTAATAGAAGCAACAATTATATCGACGTTCAGATCTGGAAATAGATCTGGACAGAGGTAAAGTGCGATGTGGTGGTGCTAGGTTTGAAAGACAGAAGAGAGAGGTGGTGGTTGTAGGCGGTGAAATCACGATTTCAAGATTGAAAATGAATTTTCAGATCAATGGTGGTGGCAATAGCGGTGCTAGAATTTGAAATAGAGAAAATATAGGTGATAGTGGTTGGGACAATGTAAGATTGCCAAAACGAGAATACTCGATGGTTGTTGGGCAACGGAGCCCAAAAGGGCCAATCTCAATGTATTGTGCTTCCCACAAGGGGTAAAAATGATGGACACCAGGCAAGGTTCGTGGAGAAGTCCGGTTGTCCTTTCTTGATCCACTTGACATATCTAAGACAATATATTATTTTCGATTAATTCTTTATTAGAACTTGAGGTTTATAAGTCAACATTATTAGTAGAAGTAATTGAAATTCATTTATAGTGGTCTATATCTTTATCCTTAAACTAATGCTGGATTTTATCATTAACATTCTCCAACAAGTCGTGGTATGGAATCTGAATGCTCATTTGAACTTTAAACGGATCGAATTATGAATTTGAGTTTGTTCGACCGAGACTTGGAATCCTATTTCAAAAGGCCAATCTTATTATAATGAGTAGTTCAAGCCAATTTATATTATTACTTTTATAGTTAAATGATATGAGATTTTATCCGTAACAAACTCTACATGTAGATCAAAATTTTTATTCCTCGTGAAAGTTTTATAACTGAAAGTGAGATTTGAATCCAAATTATCAACTCATTATTACATCATATTGAACTACACTATTAAATTTTAATTGTTATAGAAATAATAAAAGTATTTATTAATATTTATATTCGAGACATAAAAAAAAAGGAGAAAAATCTCTCTCTCACTTATACAATCTAGGATCAATCCAAAAATTATGAGCTCTTTAAACAAGACATTGGCTTGCACATGCTTGCCAAATAAAATATATAAATCAATTTGCACAAGGTTTAAATGGAAATAATTTTAATTTCCTCTTTATTTGTATCAAAATTCCAATTGCTTCCATTGGGCTCGTGGGGGTTGTCGANTGGCGCTCATTTAGTTTCACATTTCATTTAGTCTATCATCTAGTGTCACTTCAATTTGATGTTGTAATTTCAGTAGGACTAAATTACATTACCCATCTACAAGCACTCATATTTAATTTCAATTAATGCACATAAAGGTTTAGGTGTTTTAGATTTTTCATTAAAAGTAGAAAAACCGATTCACATTCACGTAATTCACCAAAAATATATCGAGAATAAGACTTAATTTGGGTAAAAACTCTGATTGAATTTGAATTTAATTCCAAATAATTAAAAAAAAAAAAAAATCCTGGTTTAACTATTAGTTGATTTATCATTAATTATAATATCTAGGTTTAGAGCCAAAGAACCTTAAGAGCCCACATCTAACGTCCCAAACTTGTTTCGATGGCCATATCCTAAATACATTTTTTACTTTTCAACACATCATCTTTTCTTAGTAAATGGGAAAACGTCAACACATTTTTTTGATGCCATAGAATATTACACCTTGACCTCTTTCCATTTTTTAAGATACGACGTTCCAAAGTGTAAAACGTCTATTTGGAAGACAACAAATATCAACTCGATACAGTAAAAAATAATCAAAAAGTTGCATAAATAAATTAATAGGGCACCTTTCTTGTAGTACACGCAATGGCTTCTTCCCTTGACTTTGAGAGAAATTATTTTTTGAAATATTCTAAAAGTCCCGGGCCCATGTGGCCCCGTACGCGTAGCTTTGTCCATCTTTTTTTAGGCAGAGGAGATGAGATAGTGTGTTAATGGGTTGGGCAGGCCTCAACTTAATTAAACCGCTATTGGACGATCATCATTCAAAATTTTATTTTCTCAAAATAATGATCATCAAATAAGAGCTAAATCTCAAAAATGAAACACCACTATCCCATAATGAAACCATTTAAAGATAATTATCTACTAATTGTTAGAAAATATTTGAATTGTAATCATATATTATTATCATAATATATGATTAAACCGCTATCTGAAAATCATCATTCAAAATTTTTTTTCTCAAAATAATGATCATCAAATAAGAGCTAAATCTCAAAAATCAAACACCACTATCCCATACTGGAACCATTAAAAGATAATTATTTATTAATTTTTAGACCAACTATTTGAATTATAATCATGTGCCCCCACCCCCAAAGGAAAAGGGATAGCCAAAAAATAAATAAATAAATAAAATCATCCTTTTTGGGTGGGATAATGGAGAAATGTGACCCCATCGATGTAGGCAGCACTGAAGTGATGTTTCTCGCAAATTCAGGATATTAAGTCAGATATGACAGTTGTTAATGGCCACAATAATAAAATTATTTATTAATATTTATATTCGAGACATAAAAAATAAAGAGAAAAATCTCTATCTCACTTGTACAATCTAGGATCAATCCAAAAATTATGAGCTCTTTAAACAAGACATTGGCTTGCACATGTTTGACACATAAAATATATAAATCAAGTTGCACAAGGTTTAATTGAGAAAATTTTTATTTCCTCTTTATTTGTATCAAAATTCCAATTGCTTCCATTGGGCTCGTGGGGGTTGTCGAAGAGAACGCAAATTTATGTGAAAAAATAAATAAAAAAGAAAAAAGCAAAGAGTGTATTTAAACTTAGTATAGTCTAAAAGATAAAATTATAAAAAATAAAAAAATTAGAAAATACTACTAAATTAAGCAATATAAAATGTTTAATGTATTCTTAATTAGCTTTATAAAAACATTTATTTTATTGATTTGTTAATTATTTGATGATCGCATTTCCAAATGATAGATTATTTTGAAGAATTTCATGAATTTTTCAATCTTTATATAAATATGTACAATAGTACTTATTCTAAATCAAAATTACAAAAAATGAGATATCTCGAGAAATTAGAACAAAAAAATGAAAATATATTTTAAATATATAACGTAATAGGAGACATTTTTTTCTAGGACACAAATTAGTAATGAAAAATAAACTTAGCGGACATTTGTAATTTTTTATTGCTTAATTTAATCCTTAGAATAGATTTTTTGGAAAGATGAGACACGACCTTTAAAAGCATCTCCAGTACAAACGTAGATTGTTTAAAGATTGTAATAAACGTACAAGTAAAAATAGATGACTTTAAAAAGCATTTTTTCCAATACAAGCTGAGACTCCATCAAGTTGATGTGATAGCAAAATACATAACGTCTAGAGTTTCATCTAGATTCAAAAACTTTGTTAAACATAGTTATTCAACAAAATTAATAGTTTCTTTCTAAATTTAGACGTGTTTTATTAAAAAATAAATAAAAATAAAGTATACCTAGATAGCATTATATAGATGCACTAGTTTGAGACTTGATTGTTTTTTTATTAAACATTAATGTCATGTAAACCTGAAGCCTTTAACCTTTCGATGTAACACACCTGAATAACAATTTAAAGAATGCAATAGATATTATTATGTAACTTATAGAATCCTTTAGAGCATGACCATGGACTAATAGTTGGTCATTTCATTTTATGATTTTTTTATTAAACATTATCATTTTATGCGTAACTTAAGTGTAATGAAAAAACATACTTTCTCGAGTCAGAATGCATGGAAATCGTGATTTTAAATGTCAAGTTGGTCATCGTTACACCACTCCTTGCTACAAAATTTGGAGGTTGGATCATCCAGCATTGAATATGATCCTTGGCTAGTGCTAAATTGGGTTTAATTGTCCCCGATCCGTCTATAAAAAAATGGAAGAAGGAAAAAGAAAACCCTGGTGGTATCTTGAATCCTCAACAGGTAAGTTCTGTATGAACTCAAAGTTCCATTTTGGCATGCTACATTGATAATTATTTTCCTGTTTCACTAATCTTAGAACATTGAGTGCCAAAAAAACATACATTTTGATTTTAAATTAATGAACAAAATATTCATGGATATCTTGATCACACCTAAAAAGACTAATGGTCTGTTTGACCTTTAATAAAAGAATTTTTAGAGGAAGCTACCTTAATTTTTATTTGGAAACTAATTTTTTTTATAAAAAAATTTTCTATTTCGAAAGTGCTTTTAAATTAAGCAACATCGAATCAGATTCCTTTACAAACCCTTGCCAAAAGTACTTTCATAAAATTAAACCAACCAAGAGATTGTTACTTAAAAGGATTATACTACAAGTACCTAATCATTTACCTAATGCGTGCCATAATCCCTCCAATAGGGGGTCGCCACTTGGCCATTATGGCACCTCCAATAGAGGGCCGCCATTTGATCATTATGACACCTATTAGGTAAAAAAATTATGTGCAAATAAAATTTTCCTACTTAAAATAATTGATGATATGGTGCATTTGTTAATAATCTAATTTAAAAGGAAACTAAGGACACGTATGTTCAACAATCTCCACCGTAAATTTTAAATGAGCAGTTTATCAATATTTCATTACCAAATGGTGCATTCATCGAATTGGAAAAACCCTAGTTACTTAATTACTTGTATCCATGAAATCCTGACCCTATAGCCGAACCTAAAACCCTAACCCTAACCCTATATATACAATCAGAAAGTAATTTGAAGTAGCAGAAACATTAGGTTTCTTCACAATGCTCCATTTCGAGGCGACACAAGCACTTTACAGTTGTTCTCTCCCACCTTCCTATTAAGAAATTGTAAACATTTTTCTCTGGATCCTCGTGTACAATTTTTGCCAGACACTGAATTTTTCTTTTTTGCTCATTGCATCTTTCATTTTTCAAGATTGGTGGTGGTGGGCTGCTGGTAATTTAGCCACGTACTTACTGAAATGTGGTGGCTGATGGAGGTTCTTGTCTTATGAATATGAATATGAATATGAATATGAGGAAAGCCACTTTACCAGAGAATGGTTGCCACCTCGGGTGTCCGATCCTCACATTACGCGTGGGTCCCGCGTGAATAAAATAATGCCCAACCCAGAGGTGTATGTGTTCGGTCATCCAAAATGTCAACCGAGGTGTTAGTGTAGCAAGGTTCTACGAATATAGATAGATACAAGTTAATTTTGAGACCCATTAATTAACATTAGACGCATTTAAGGAATGGTTAATTAAGATTGACAAATCACTTGTATTAATTATATTAATTAAAGTTGATTATCAATAACTTTTACTTGGGACTTTCTGGGCATTGATATCATATCTAGTATATGTACATACATGTACACTTCTTGGCGATAATTCTCGAAGACTTGAATTTTGTATAAAAAATTATTAACTTTTGAGAAGAAAATTGGAATAATTAAATTTTTTTTGTCACAGTGAAACTAAAATTGGAGGTAAATTCAGAAATAATGTCCAACTGGAAAATTTGCCGGCTGCGGCAAGCATGCAAACCTGTAAACCGGATAATGAGAGGGCAAAAGGCTACAAGAGATCCAAAAGGTTATCTCAACTGACACGTGTCCGTCACATTCCTCCGAACCTAGCCGCAAAACCTGAATCAGCGCGGCGGTCTGTCAATACAATTAATTGGCTGCTATCGAATCCCACACCATTTTATTTTTCACCAACTTTCAATGCCTTTTTTTTTTCACAATTTTCAAGATGATATATACATACATACATACATGCATGTGTATATATATATATATATACTAGAGAGAGAGAGAGAGAGAGGAAAGAGATTTGATATGAACAAATATCGAAGAGAGAGTCCATGTTTCATGGCAAGTTTCGCATTCAGTAAGATCATATCTTTCTTTTTAACTTTCTGATCTTTTCGATTTTTATTTTTTAGGGTTTTCAGTTTCTCATCTTCTTGTTTCTAATGATATTCTTTTGCCTTAATTTTTATTTTTTTTGTTGGAATGTGTGTATATATATAGGTTTGGAAAAAATCTTGAGGTAGGGTTTGGGTTAAAAAAGGACTGAAGAAAGCGAGAGACGTGGGTACTGCCTCCCTAGTGTGGAGCACTTCAATTAACCTCAAAATAATATATATATATATATACACACACACACACACAAATGTTGGCTACAAGAATTTGGAAAGGAAATGTGTGTTACAGCTGAAAAATGGCATCAACTTTAATATTTAAATAAATAAATATGTTCTTTTTTTAACCGTTCAAGTTATGTGATCATGTTAAAGATCGTGTCAAAGATGTAAAAGCTCTGGATTAATTCATGGTCTATGTGTTCGGCCTTTATTATTGTGAGATTGTTAAGATTATTCTACAAGAAAATTGTTGAAAAATGGAAAACAATTGGCATAAAATACAATAGAATTTTTTGTGATTATTTCAGATTTTGTTTTTCTTTGTTAAAAAAAAAAAAAAACTGTGTGTGTGTGTGTGTTTTTTTTGTACTTATTTTACAGGTTATTAATGGTGTTTGAAATTTGTTTGACTTGGCACGTGAGTGGAAGACAGAAGGCACAGAAACAAAGAGTTTTCTGGGATACATGCACAGCGTCAGCTTCTCCTAGTTAGTAGCAGAGGACATGCACTGCAAAACAAATAAATTAATAAAAACTACTTTTTAAACAAATTAATTGCGATTTCCAATTCAATGGTCAACATATTTCTGCTTGGAAAAACCCAATTAATTGTTTAATCCCATATTTTATTCATCAACTACGTCGCCTTTGGTGTTGTTTCGAAATGAAGTAATTCTTTCTGCTTATTTTCACAGTACTTTTAATATTAATTTGGTCTAATACTTCTTTTATAATATTGCATGTCCGTACACATTTATCTTCAACACGTGCAGGTTTACTCGGGGATTCACAGACTGGTTTTTCTTAAGTAAGACTGATCTCCTGTGTTTAACGATCTTTCATTCGTCATACTTAATACTATACTGTGTTTACAATGCAAAATTAAGTTGATGAATAATTTTTAGACTGATTATTTAGACTAAGAGATGATTTTTATGGCGTGGAATGTCAGATTTTGAGGTGTTATTTTTTACACACAACGAGGAAGAGAGTTCCCATGAACCAAGTGGGTGGGGGGTGGGGTTATTGGATTCTTCCAGTTGGAATTGTGGGTTTGTCTTAAGGACCATGGTATTCTATGTTATTCCACCTCCCACCTATTTTTTATTACACAAAGCTACAGTGGAAATATTGACCTTAATCAATGTAATTATAAGTTCTAATTTTGTTCATTATGCCCCTGTTTGGTATGGATTAAATTTAAATTTTTAGTAGATTTTGATAAAAGTTGATAAAATGTGTGTATGAAAAGTTGTTGGTCCCATAAATTATTTGGTTAAAATTAATCGTTAACTTTGACTTAAATTAAAATTATAATTTTTACCGAACATGACTTATATTGTTTAATTCTAGTATGATGCAAAGCATTACGAAAGATGAGGTGGTCTTATTGCTTAGGGGGTTGGCCTCCAAACAAATAGCATTAGGGGTGAATTCTCGAGCTCGATCTTGAATGAAATAGGGTTTGATTGTGTTTCTTCTATCAGTTAATAGGGGTGTACCTATTATGCAAGGGAATTGCTCCCTAGTCCACTGAATAGCGCTCGAGTGGATTTCTCAACCTAAATTGGATGATATGGTTTGACTTTCGATCAATTATTTTTTGGGAAAAAAAGTGATTGCATCCTTTTAGTTAATATGAAACCGTAGATATCAAAATAAAATGTACTACGTGTCAGAAAAATTTGGCCATTAATTTAAGATGACTAATGCAATCACTTTTTCCCTCCAAAAAAAATATATGATTGTGTTTCCTTGCATAATAGTTAATATTAGGGTTTGATTGTGTTTCCCAAAAAATATGATTGGCCTTCAAAGAAATAGTGTTAGGAGTGGATTTCCAGGCATGACCTTGAATGATATAGGGTTTGATTGTGTTTCCTCTATCTGTTATTGCTATTGAGAAAAAATGATTATATCTTCATTTTTTAGATGATATTAGAATCGAAGATCCATGTTCAATTCTTTAAAATGGGGAGAATGATGCGAAGTACCACTTAATATATATATAGGGGTGGAAGTATTATGTAAGAGAATTGACACCCAGTCCCAAGTGAATAGTGCTTGGGTGGATTTCTCGAACTAATGTTGGATGATATAGGGTTTGATTGTGTCGTTCAATTAGTTATTGTTCGGTAAAAAAATGGTTTCATCCTAGTAGTTAAGATATCAAAATAAAATGTACTATCATATTAGGGCTAATACTATGTATTAGAAAATTTTGGTTATTAATTTAAGATGCAGGGACCTGTGAGAAATCAAGATATTTAAATAGCAGCAGTACCTCTTTCCATTTTCTCTTTTTCACCTCACCTCTTCTCTTTCTCCCTTAGTTTATTTCATTCTTCTGCTACATCACAGATTTACTAGGGAGACAGAAAGAGAGAGAGAGAGAGAGAGGTTGCATTTTTGCAGAATTCTTCTTTAAGGTAAATATACACCAGTATAAAGAATATATTTATCTTCATAGGAAGACATATGATTTTAACTCACTTTTTTTGTTTTTGTCATGTGCAGAAATTGATTGCACATTGAAACTCATCTGAAAATTCCATAATAAGGGTCTCATGAATTCCAACAATTGGCTTTCTTTTCCTCTTTCTCCCTCTCACTCTTCTTTACCACCGCACCTGCAAACAGCTCAGTCTCATCAGTTTTCTTTAGGGTTAGTGAATGATAATATTGACACTCCACTTCATAACCAAGGTAAGTCCTTTTCATGATCTTACATTTCTCTACTTTACAACTTACGTACTAATCAACATTTTCTTGAATAATTTTGCAGAGTGGAATTTGATTAACACTGAAGGAAACAATGAAATACCTAAGGTTGCTGATTTCCTCGGCGTGGGAAAATTAGAAAACCGTACAGAACTTGTACCCTATAACGAAATCCAGTCGAGTGATTCCGATTATCTGTTCTCCAACAATAGTCTTGTGTCGGTGCAACATTCTATGGCGGTTGCCTCGGGCAACTATGATCTTCAAGAAAATCCTTGTAACATGCAATCATTGACGCTTTCTATGTGTACTGGTAAGGGTTCAACAAGTGAAAACAGTGCCACTGCTATTGCTGATAATAGTAATACTAGTATTGTTGAAGCTGCACCAAGGAGAACTTTGGACACTTTTGGGCAAAGAACATCGATTTATCGAGGAGTAACTAGGTGGGATTCTATAGTTCCATTTTTTATTTTTTATTTTTTTGGGTAATGAAAATCTTGAATTAATTTTTTGCAAATATAGACATAGGTGGACAGGAAGATATGAGGCTCATCTATGGGATAATAGTTGCAGAAGAGAAGGCCAATCAAGAAAAGGGCGTCAAGGTAAAAAGTTATTTTTTTTTTATCAAATATTTATTCTTTCTTTGCTCAAACCGTATTTCAATAGTCACTAACTTCCCTTTTCTTTTTCTTTTTAATTTTGCTTCATTGTGTCTTCCATGGCCTGCAGTGTATTTAGGTGAGTTAATTCTCTTTGAAAATTCATGGAATTTTGGTATTGTTATATATCCAAAATGTCAAACACGTAAATAATGGATTTTCATTTTCTTTTTCTAATTTGCCTTCGAAAGGTGGGTATGATAAGGAAGAGAAAGCAGCCAGGGCATATGATCTTGCTGCACTGAAATACTGGGGAACATCTACGACTACCAATTTTCCTGTAAGTATTAATTGTTGAATTTTACGTTTTTTCAGAAATAAAAAATATTAAAAAAAAATTGAGATATATGGCTGTTTTTTTAGCTATATTTTCTGTTTTTGATTTGGATTCGGATAAAAACAATTTATTTCCTTCTTATCCGCAGATCAGTAACTATGATAAAGAAATCGAGGAGATGAAAAATATGACTAGACAAGAGTTTGTAGCCTCTATCAGAAGGTAAAGCACCTTGTGATTGCTATCTTATTAGGTCCAACTATTGTATATAGCTGCTGAAAATCACAAACAATTTCGACCTCGCATGACATTTTTCTTTTCCAAGTGAAAATCCCTAATTGTTGGGTTAAAAAAATAAATATTTTGAAAGAAATATAATCATTTGTATACAGATTATTAGAGGTAAAATTATTTGATAAGATCATGACAAGAGTAAGATTATGGCAGACTGCTACTTCGAATCTTTCTATCCTTAGTTAATCATACAATTTCTGATTTTGAAAGTCACCTAAATTTGTTAATTATTTAATTATTATCTGTCAGTTTGGGTTTCAGACTTTTACAGACTTAACTATTCATTATTCTGCTATTGAAATTCCAGGAAGAGTAGTGGCTTCTCCAGGGGGGCATCCATGTACCGCGGTGTAACAAGGTATTTAAAAGTTAATTATTCACTCCATATATATGTATATATCACCCAATGCTCCTCTCACTAAACTTATTCTTTGTCTAAATTTAATGCTTATAAGCAGGCATCATCAGCAAGGAAGATGGCAAGCAAGAATAGGAAGAGTTGCTGGGAATAAAGATCTTTACTTGGGAACTTTCAGTAAGTAAAAACTTAAGAAGTCTTTAACACACAGCCTCACATGCAGACCTTATTTAACTTTTCATTGTTTTTTAAAAACGAGTGGCAGCCCGGCTTAAACTTAGCATATGAATTCATATAATGTATGCTTGATCAATGATATAGTACTTCCCATATCTAATTAATTTGCCCAAAATATGAATTGAGGTACTGAGGAGGAAGCAGCAGAAGCATACGATGTAGCAGCCATAAAGTTTAGAGGCCTAAATGCAGTCACAAACTTCGACATGAATCGATATGACGTAAAGGCCATTCTCGATAGCAACACTCTTCCAATTGGTGGAGGGGCAGCCAAACGCCTCAAGGAAGCTCAAGCAATTGAATCATCAAGAAAACGCGAAGAAATGATAAGTTTAGGTTCAAATTTTCAGTATGGCAGTTCAAGTTCAATCCCTCTAGCATACCCTCTAATGCAGCAGCCCTTTGATCATACACAGCCTTTACTCACTCTACAAAATCAAGATCTTTCACCCTACAATACAAATCAAGATTCGCACTATCAGAATTACGTTCAAACACAGCTTCAATTACACCAACAATCAAGTTCTTACAACACTCAGCTTTACAACAATTCCCTCCAGAACAATCCAGTTTTGCTTCATGGGTTGATGAACTCGGGGTCTTCTGTTATGGATACTAATTGCAGTTCTACTGGAAGTTTCAATGGAGGCTACCTCGGGATGGCGTCGAATTCAACCCCGGGCAATGGAAGTGGATCAGCTGAAGAACTGGCACTGATGAAAGTGGATTATGACTTGCCTTCTGCAAATTATGCTGGATGGTCTGGAGATTCAGTGCAGGGATCAAATCCTGGTGATTTCACAATGTGGAATGATTGAAATTTTAGATGTCTTAATGGACTGGAGATCTTAAAAGTTATTTAAGAAAAAAAACTGCAAATTTACTTTTGATAATTTTGTTACCAGAATCAAAAGTATGACAGGAATACGGCAGTATTATGCATTGTTTGCTGTGTTTTTTAATGCGACTCCTGAAAAAATATTGCAGCTATCTTTAATGAAATAAATTTTCTCTCTCAATTTTGTTATTAGACATGACGAGATGTAAGATTATTTGTTGAAAATGAAGAAGACAAGAATACAAAATTTAGATGGTTCAGTGCTAAATATCTGCAGCAATCACTGGTACAGAATAAAATCATATCAAACTGAATAAGGAAACTTCCCCGTGTAGTGCTGTGAAAATGAACTGGCTCATTTCCTCTCTTCTTGATATCAATTTTAACACTCTCCTCAAGTTGGAGCATGAAAACCCGAAATGCCCAACTTGTGAAGATGAGAGTGAAAGAGCGTCCTCCCCGAAGGTTTTGTAAACATATTCAAAACTTAAAGGTCTGACAGCATAAAGTGTGTTTGTACCTGTCCAGATTAAATTTTCTCTCTTGAAGGTCTGACGGCGTAAACACTGGATTGTATCTATGTGCAGGGATGCCTGATTACAATGCATTTTTGCTGCTCCAAAATTGGTAACCTGTAAATCTTGTAGAAGATGTCTAAAGAAGAATTGAAACTGAACAAGATTTTGTAAGAAAATGATTTCTCTTTTCAACGTGAGAAGAGAGTCCAAGTCTTATTATATTTATAGACTTTGTTATAGTAGAAGATAATATAGAGAATGGAAAAACAAGATTTGAATCAATCAATCCTTATTTTTGTGTTGTCGCTTGCTGTGAATGAAGGAGATAACTGCTCTTTTTCTGGCTTACCATTTTTACATGATTGAGTCTCAATACTACCCCTTGAAATACTCTCATGATCTACTTATTAGGAATAACAACCATGACTTGATCAGCTTCCTTATCACTCCATTTATCACCCTTATCTCTCCAAACTTTATCCCTACAGCCGGTTGACTGAAGATGGTTGTTGGAAGTGTGATCTTGCTTAATACCCTCCCTCAAAATGTGTCGAGGTTGAAGGCACAATTTGCTGCGAAAATGATGTAGAGTGGCCTTACATAGTGGTTTTGTAAAAATGTCAGCAAACTGAAGGGAAGAGGAGACATGACGAGTAACAAGGAGTCCCATTGAAACTCTTTCACGAACAAAATGGTAATCTAATTCAATGTGTTTGCTACGAGCATGAAAGACAGGATTGACAGTCATGTGTAATGCACTCAAGTTATCACAGAATAGTATTGGTGGACGGGATTGAGGAACCCGAAGATCGCGTAAAACAAATGTGAGCCATGTTAATTCGGCTGCTGTATTGGCTATAACACGATATTCAGCCTCAGTACTCGAGTGTGAAATTGTTGGTTGTTTCTTAGCACACCAAGAGATAATGTTTCGCCCCAAAAATGTGCAAAAGCCCGTTGTTGATCGTCTTGTAGTAGGACAGCCTGCCCAATCTACATCAGAAAAAGCAAAAAGATCAAGTGCAGTATCTCCAATTAGATGCAACCCTAAAGTAATAGACCCTTTAACATATCTCAAAATATGCTAAACCATTTTCATACTAGCAACAGTTGGTGATTGTATAAATTGAGAAACATAGTTAACACTGAAAGAGAGATCAGGTCTTGTAAGTGTTAAATATTGTAAAGCACCAACAATGCTACGATAAAAAGTAGACACCATTAAGAACTTTGGTTTTAGACTCCATTGGCGTATCCATGGGTTTGCAATCCAACATTTGAGCCTTGTCAAGAATAGTTTGAGCATAGTGAGTTTGAGAAAGATGCAGAGTGTTGGTGTATCGTTGAACTTCTACGTCAAGAAAGTGATGTACTGGTCCAAGATCTTTCATAACAAATTCAGAATGCAAAAGTGTAATAAAGTCAGGCAAGTAACTTCGAATGAGAACCTGTCAACAACATATCATCAACATAAAATAAAACCAATGTGCCAAGCGATGAGTGCAGGATAAACAAAGATGGATTGGCCCAACCACAAAAGAACCCATGTTTAAGCAAAAAGGCGCTAAAAAGATCAAACCACGCTCTTGGTGCCTGTTTAAGGCCATAAAGAGCTTTTTGAAGTTTACAGGCATGAGATGGAAACTTAGGATCATGCATACCTGGTGGTTGTTCTATATAAATATCTTCATTTATGTAACCATGGAGAAAAGCATTTTTAACATCAAGTTGCCTAATATCCCATTGTCGAACCAGAGCTAAGCTAAGACTAATTGAATAGTACCTAGTTTTAAAACAGGAGAAAAAGTTTCGATATAGTCTATATCGTCAACTTGATGATAGCCTTTTGCAACTAGCATGGCTTTCAACCTATCAAGAGTTCCATCAGCTTTTAATTTAGCTTTAAATACCCATTTTGATCCTACAATATTCATATGAGATTCTCTAGGAACTAAGGTCCATGTTTGATTTTGATGCAAGGCATCAAGTTCATTGAGCATGGCTTTCCTCCACCCGTCATGTTGAAGTGCCGCTTTGACAGACCGTGGCTCGCTTGGTATATCACCACATTCAAGAATTAATGTATATCGTGGATTGGACTTGTAAATGCCGTGTTTCGATCTTGTAATCATAGGATGAGATGTTGACTAAACCTGTTTAGAAAGATGAGAAGAGTTAGAATTTTCACTCATCAAATTTTCACTCACCGAATTGTTGTCTACTATGGTATGAGATGTTGCAATAGTCATGTCATGATCTTGAGATGAGAAATCGAGGGCAGCATGTTGCGGAGTGTGATCATTGTCATGATTTGAAGGTGACTCGGGTGACACATCTGACTTGATGTGTTCTGGCACAGTTGATGGTGTACTTGAAACATTGGATGGTAGCGGAGTATGTGTTAATTCCATGACAGTTGATGGAGATGTCTGAGACGTTGAAGTGGGAAGCTGGGAATCGAGAAAATCTGTTATGCAAACAGTGGAAGGTGACAATGGCTCTTTTGTTTTGTAAGGGAACATATTCTCATCAAACATGACATGTCTAGAGACAAACATCCTGCTAGTTTTTGGATCAAAACATCAGTACCCTTTATGCTTGTCACTGTAACCTAGAAACACGCAAGGAATTGTTTTAGGATTAAACTTATTCTTCTTAGTATCTCATGTATGGGGGTAAAATCGAGTCCCAAACACACGTAAAACAGAGTAATTAGGATGAGCACCATATAAACAAAAATAAGGAGAATTAAAATTAATAAAGGAAGAAGGCAAACGATTGATTAAAAAGGCTGCTGTAGTAAAGGCCTCAACCCATAGAAAATTAGGTACTCCAATGTGAAAGATCATAGTCATCCCAAGTTCTCTGATAATACCGTGATGGCGTTCAACGATGCCCGTTTGCTCACGTGTGTGAGGACAAGAAAGCTGATGAACAATTCCCTGTTACTAAAAATGTGAAACAAGTCTTTTATTTAAAAACTCACCTTCACCATCAGAGTGAAAAATCTTAATCTTTTTATCACATTGACGCTGCACATAGCTTTCAAAGGCTAACATCAGTAAAATCTGATTTGGCATGAAGAGGAATTAACCACATTTAATGAGAATAGTCATCCACAAGACAAACATAGTATCGAAATTTTCCAAGAGATAAAATAAGGGCTGGCCCCAAATATCATAGTGATTTTTTTCAAAAACATCAGTACTAGAGGAATAAGATAATCTAAATGATAACTTGCTAAGTTTGCCTAATTGACAACTTTCACAAACAGTTTCCACGTTTTTATTCGAACTAACATGAATTAAATTTTTAGTACGTAAAAATTGAACAGCTGATCTTTGTGGATGTCCAAGACGTTGGTGCCACAATTCTTCAGTCCCTGAGTTTTGTCTATTGGAAAAGTGTGCTTCCTTTGGTTTGGACAGGACATAAAGATCTCCCTTATGTTGACCCATTAGCCAGGTTCAACAGTTTGCTCGTTCTTTAATACAAAACAACTTGTCAGTAAATTCATAATTTAATGGGTATTATGTCGTTAATTGACTAATAGAGAGTAAATTTCGGGTTAATTGAGGTACATGCAAGACATCACGAAGAAATAACTCATTCTTACCATCAGAAATTAAAATATCCCCAATTGCATGTATTTTTAAAGGAGAACCTTCACCAATGAAGTTTGAATCATGACCAACATATTTTTTGAGATTTTGTAACATACATGAGTGTGTGGTCATATGATTCGAAGCTCCAGTATCGGTTGTCCATTCGACATTCGCACTGAAGTGTCCATGGTGAGGGTAACAAGAGCCTGGGAAAGGTCCTTATTGTTCACCGGTTGTTCTCGTAGGCTCCAACATATTTTGGCAATATGTCCAAGCCTTCCGCAAAGCTGACAGTGCTCATTCTTATACAACTCTCTTTCTGTGCTTGTCATTCGTCGTTTACTAGGAGGTTGTCGTCGTGGAGTGTGATTGTTAACTCTTTGTGGTTGTTGTGAGTTATTTCCTGCATAATTTGTATGCTGAAAATTGTTATTAGTAGCCTGAAAACCTCGACCTTTTGACGTGAATTGATTGTTTTGACGGTTGTGATTGTTGTAAGTTTGCTGCTGGTTTTGGTTGCATTGTCCACAAAATGCATACGGTGGTGAATTGGATGTTTCAACCCATGTGTTTCGTTGTTCGAAACCTTGTAGGAGTGACATAGCTTCTGAGTAAGACGACATGGGAGGTTTGAGCATTGCCGTTGTAAAAGACTCATATTTCGGACCAAGATTAGCAAGTAAAGAGTAGACTTTTGTCTTGTCGGGTACTGGATTCCCTATGGCTGCAAGACTGTCACAAATACTTTTAAACTTCCTCAAGTGTTCTGCCAAAGACTGATCTGGATCTTTTTTAAGATATGTAATTTGCTGTCGAAGAGTAAATTCCCATTCTTGTGAATCTTGAGCATATGCTTCCTTCAAGGCATTCCAGATTGATTGTGATGATTCTAGACTAATGAGACCTAAAGCTTCTTCGGTGAGTGTTCCAATAATCCACCCATGTAGGAGATGATCTTCTTTTCGCCATTTGAGGTATTCTTCTGAGATATCTTTTACTTCATTGGTTGAAGTTTCATTTGTTGTGCTATTGCTATACATTGCTGGTTTCTCTTTTTCACCCGTGAGGAGTCCAACCATATCTTGGCTTTCTGCAAGGGCGAGTAGTTGTTCACGCCACAAGGAATAGTTTTCTGGGGTAAGTTTGAGTGTAACGAAGTTGGCAACATTCAAGGAAATTTTGGAAGCCATTGTTTTGCAATATAGAACTCTCTTGTCTCACAAAAGCTCTGATACAATAAAGAAGAATTGAAACTGAATAAGATTTTGTAAGAAAAAGATTTCTCTTTTCAACGTGAGAAGAGAGTCCAAGTCTTATTATATTTATAGACTTTGTTACAGTAGAAGATAATATAGAGAATGGAAAAGCAAGATTTGAATAAATCAATCCTTATTTTTGTGTTGTCGCTTGCAGTGAATGAAGGAGATAACTGTTCTTTTTTTGACTTACCATTTTTACATGATTGAGTCTCAATACAACCCCTTGAAATACTCTCATGATCTGCTATATTAGGAATAACAACCATGACTTCATCAGCTTCCTTATCACTCTCCAAACTTTATCCCTACAGCTGGTTGACTGAAGATGGTTGTTGGAAGTGTGATCTTGCTTAATAGTGTCAGCCAACTAAATTTTCAAGTAACAAAGGCCATAACTCTATATTCTGCTTCTGCTGATGAACGTGGTTTGTTTCTTGGTTTTCCATGAATAAGAGAATTTCCAGGAAAAACACTACATCCAGTTACTGGTGATCTTGTGGGCGAGAAAACTAGCCCAACAAAAACACTATATCAAGTCTGTTGGTGTAAACTTAAGATTCCGCTCCATAAGAAAAGTCAATGTGACTGCCCCCCATATCATCAAGATTATCCAAAGTGTACTTTCTTTGTGAAATAGCGATTCATTGCTTTGAATGTGCAACCTCAATTCCCAACAAGCACTTCAATTCTCCAAGATCTTTAAAACGAAATTGATCCTGAAGATATTTCTTGAAGAACCTCAATTGCGAAGGGATCATGTCATGTAATCATTATATCAACATAAATAAGAACAGCAGTGAATGAATTTCTAGAAGATCGAGTAAAATAGAGAATAATCCGCTTTGGATTGTTGAAAACTAGCATTTGCAAGATGTTTGTTTCAGCCCATATATAGATTAGTGTAGTGATCAACTTACTAATTCTCTGCATGTCAGACTGTACCCCGGAGGCAGAAACATGTTAACTTTTTCATCCAGATCACCATGAAGGAAAGCGTTTTGGACATTCATCTGGTGAAAACACCAACTTTTAGCGAGTAAACATCTAACAGTAACTAATTTAGCCACCGCTCAAAATGTCTTGTCGTAGTCTATTCCTTCAAGTGTCAATTATTTGTAGTGTATGATTTTCCAGTGTCAATTATATAGGCGTTTTATTTTAGGCCCGGTTTGATATCCCTAATTTTCCATAGAATTTGGAAATCATTTTCCATTTTTTACGTTGTCTGATAGGAAGAATTTTCCTTGGAATTGGTTTTCCACCCTATCCCCCAAGTGACCCATTTTTCCTTGAATTGGTTTTCCCACCACTTTGGTGGGAAAATGGTTTTCCAGCCTTTTTTTAAGTAATGGAAATAAATTGTATCAAATTTTATCCATTTAGTGCACAATTTCAATGTAAAATAAAGTCAAACGAACACCAAAAGATCTAAAATTTCAAACACAATTAATTGACAATTCCTACAAAAAAAGAAAAAAAAATCTAGGCAATTCAATTCCATAAAATTCATTTTCTTTTTACTCAAATTCCACTATTGCAATCAAACGGACCCTTAGTTAATTTGTTGTCATTTAGTCCAAAGTTTTAATTAAAATGAATTGGTTCTAATGCTTCCCAAATGAACGACATATAAACATATAACATGTCGCCTTTAAGAACTACCAACAAGAAATTACATGTTATTCAGAATATTATCAATAATAAAACTAAAAGAGTAACAACCACAGATTTGTGTCCTTTTTTATTTCATAAAAATCTTCAAGTTAAAAATTCAGTACATATATGTCTTGACGAAGAAAAACACATCCCAATCCGTTCAGGAACCATGTCTGTTGCCAATACCAGATTCAAATGAATCATTTAGATAACAGTTGTTAATGGAAGGAATCAAATATTTCTTGTCGAGATTTATCCACTGCGAGATAAGAGAATCGAATAGTTAATAAATATTGGGTTCATTATTCTTAATAAAAAAGACAAGTTCTCGCAATTTAAGTATTACATTATGGACTTTACATGTGCCAATTTTTTTTTTTTTTTTTTTTTACCAAATCCCTTACTGACTACTCACAATAGGGGGTGGAGACCACATTTGGGGATTTTTTTATTCACGCGAACCCACGTGCATGTGATAGGGGGTAAACAATTCGGTAGATTTTTTTATGTACAGATATCTTTATCCTTATATTATTATCAAGAATCAAGATATATGTTCAGTACTTCTTATGAATCTTATAGAAGAGCCCAATCATCAACCTCCTGCTCCCATTCCCAATGCCACAACCATGAATCATTTTAGATAATGCTCGTTTATGGAAGGAATAGTGTTTTCTTTGTCGAGATCTATCCACTCTAGAAGATAGGAAAGTGAATCGTTAATACATATTGGGTTCCACTCATCAATCTTTTATAAATAAAAATGACAAGTCCTCTCTAACTTAAGCATTACAAACTTTTTCAAGATATCTTTTTAGTACTTTTTACAAGTTTTGTTAAAAGAGCAATATCTAAATAGGATAAAATCAAATAAAGGAACCCCAAATTCTCAAGCTAACCTCGTTCGTGTGCAAGCCTTGATGGTTTCCATCTCGGATCAACCAAATCTTGACCAAGAAACTTCGCACCTTTGATCAATAACTAATGAACTACCAAATCTACAATAATGATAAAACCATGATCATTTCAGATAACGCTGGTTTATGGAAGGAATCGAATTTTCTTGTTGAGATCTATCCACTCTAGAAGATAGGGAACAGATCATTAATAAATATTGGACTCCACATATATGCATCCATTAGTTTGTTAATAATGAAAAACGACAAATCTTGACTAGCTTAAGTATCGCAATAATATCAATATATCTATCTAGTCAGAAGTAGCCTTTTAACGTCGAGATGTATCCACTCTCAAAGATAGGGAACAAAACATTAATTAATACTGGGCTCCACAAATATACATCCATTAATTTGTTATTAATAAAAAACGACAAATATATCATATTAAAAGAAGGCTAGCTCTTTCCTCCTGAGCTAGGATTGATCTATCCACTCTAGAAGATAGGGAACAGATCATTAATAAATATTGGACTCCACATATATGCATCCATTAGTTTGTTAATAATGAAAAACGACAAATCTTGACTAGCTTAAGTATCGCAATAATATCAATATATCTATCTAGTCAGAAGTAGCCTTTTAACGTCGAGATGTATCCACTCTCAAAGATAGGGAACAAAACATTAATTAATACTGGGCTCCACAAATATACATCCATTAATTTGTTATTAATAAAAAACGACAAATATATCATATTAAAAGAAGGCTAGCTCTTTCCTCCTGAGCTAGGATATATCCCCCATTAACGTTAGGTATAGATGTTTTTGATGTAGTAGTTGCTAGTACTTTTCTTTTATCGGTATGTCACTTTGCGAGCAAGAGATTGTTCTAGAAGTTTCGTTAGCATCGACGTAAAGCTCATGCAGAGTTGTGAAATTTCAATTAGAGACAGAGTAAATGTACTAAAAAAAACAACCAATCTTTAACGTCGAGTCCCAATGTACTTAACAGTAGAATCAAAATTCAACTATTTTACAAATCAGTTTTCCAAATTGTGTTTTAAATTATAATAATAATACCAGAGAAGTTCATTAATCCATTTCTACTGCCCAAAAAAAAAAAAAACAAAAAATCATTATCAGCACACATAGAAACACGTCAGCGTTGATCTGAAGCCGCTTTTTCCCATGATCACCACTTACACAAAACCAGTCAGAAGGGCATTTTTGTCTTTTCAGATCACCCTTTCGCCTGGTGCCCGTACACGTTGCAAGTAGCCCCACATTATTCCAACATATTACATTACCGACTCTACCCCCATCCACCCATCCTCAGCCATAAAAACCCAAATCAAAACGTAACCCACAGAATCCTCATCTCCATCTGCGTTTTTATCGATTCATTATCGATATATACAAACCAAATTCTCCTCCCCCTCTCTCTTTTTACAGCGCAAATAATCAATCAAGATATGGCTCAGAAGAGAGATAAAGAAGAAACGGAGCTCAAAGTCCCCAAAAATTTACCTATTTGCACCCCTCAGGCGCCGATTCCATCACCGCCTGTACAGCTGTCCGTTACCGGAGGTAATTGTGAGAGAGCGCCTGATGACTCAGATCCGAAGGTTCCTGGCAACGACGAACAAAGAACTAGCTCGTCGACGTCGCCGGAGAGGTCAGATCTGGTGTCTGCTACGCAAAAGGTTGGACGATTAGCTGCGGAGGTGGAGAATCGGAGCGGATTGAAGAGACCTAGAGAGGTGACCCGGTGTTCCGGGTCCGGGTGCAGGAAAAAGATCGGGTTGATCGGATTTCGATGCAGATGTGGAGAGATGTTCTGTTCCGAGCATCGATATTCAGATCGACACGATTGTACCTACGACTACAAAGCGGCTGGCCGGGAAGCCATAGCCAGGGAAAATCCTGTTGTAAAAGCTGCAAAAATCCTCAAGGTTTGAGGTTAAAAAAAAAAAAAAAAAATTGAAGATCTGGAATTAGGTAGAATTTGAAATTCGATAAACTAATGAGGGTATTATTGTTATTTTACGATTATCATAATGGTAATTGAACTGCTTTATTTTGCAATTCCAATTATTTTATTTAATTACTTTAAAATTAAAGCGTTTGATAACTGATAATTCGATACTTTGATTGGTAAATGTTAAGGTGATTGATAATTTTGTTGCTTAATTCAATCGATGAGTAATTAAATTAATTATATTTTAAAACAATTTATTGAGATGCTAATGTGGCATGTACAAGTGGTTGATGAGAAAGTCGGGAAAGGTGACAGGTGGGCCCGCTTTTCAGAAGATTGAAAAATTCAATAAAGGTTGGCCAAATAAAATAGTAATTGATTAACAAAGATCTTAGAAAAAGATGAAACTCCTCGTGATTCATGAAACTTGTGGTGTTACAACTTTTTTTAAAATTATTATTTACACCTTCAAATAAATATATGTTTGATGGATATTATTGAACAAATAATATATTTTAAATAGTGATATAATGAGAAATATGTGATTAAAAAGTAAAAAAAATTTATTAATATGATAAAAAAATATTATTTTATTGAAAAATACGTGATTGAAAATGAGATTTAAAAAATGTATTTTTTAAAGAATATGTACCAATCTTGACAGAAATATGAACTATCATTATTCAAAGCCGATTTGAGCTCCATATTATTGTAAGAATGTAGTTTAGAACAGATGTGTAGTTTAACGCTAGGTTAAGTTGACATATTTAGCCCCTATTTGACAATTATTATTTTTACATATTTATTTTTAATTACGTATTCACACAATAAAAATATTCTATATATAAATTCAAACATTTTCCCTATCCTTCTAAAAATCGTATTCAATACATGATTTTTCTCATTTAACGATTGTACATTAACGTGATTTGTTGACTCAATCGTGGGCAATTGACATGTTTAGTACAACAAGTCAGTATAAAATTACACGAGATAATTCAGAGTTTAAATTTAGATGATCATTAATTGATAGTTGCCAATTACCAACCGGGTCAATTTCGTCTTAGAAATGAAAATAAAGTTATATGAACTTGTTTATGTTAAGCCCCTGTTTGACACCTATTTTGTGTAAAAAATAATTTTTGGAATAGTGATTAATGGAAGATTGTGTGGTTAAAAAGTAAGGAGAATTTTTTGAATTTATGTGTAATATTATTTTATTGATAGAATATGTGGTTGAAATGAAGAAAGAGAGAAAAAAAGAGAAATAGAATGAGAAAAAATGAATGTCAAACATATACTAAATATCTAATCAAATATATGAACATGAAATGAAAGAAATGACACCACATTCAAAGAACTAAACCTTTTAAACGTCATGAGTGCGTTTAGTATCACCACTCTCAAGGTAAAGCAAGGACTTTATGAAACTCTTCAAATTTAACTATGTAATTTATTAATTCTTGAATAATTAACTTCTTTAATTTTAATTTTAACAAACACTGTTTTTAAAAGATCGTGTCTTACACGACTACTCTACTATAAGATGCATACCTTATCGATGGCTTTTTATCCGATCTTTCAATTTCGAATATGTAGATTAAAAGTAGTGTAAGAGAATTATTTCATGAATCTTAATTTTTTTTTTTTTAATTATGGTCACACTCAATCTAATTGTAAAGTGACGCAACAAAATTCATCCACTTGTTCATAATAATTTAGTCGTAAAGCGACATGAAGCACAATGAACACGATTCACCCATGTGATTAAATAATGTGCGGAATATATTGAATTTGTCATCTCTCTCAATAGAAAAGAGAGAACGCCAAATTGTGTTGCTAAAACTATAGGTTGGGTCATGAACTCCACTAGTTAGGTTATGGAAGAAATGGTCAAATTGAAATAAAAATATAAGTTAGAAGGTTAAATTGAAAGAAATTGAAGTTGAGTAACCAATCGGAATAAAAATAAATGGGCGGGTTGTAATGAAGATTTCATTCAATTCTCCATTGTCTTACAACGCGCAGTACCTCAATTGAAACTTGAAACCCTAAACCCTAAAGAACTATCACTATGAGAAGGGCTTTGCTGAGGAATTTATCTCTCTACGCCCGTAATCTCCATTTCTGTCACAAATACGAATCGAAAAGGGTGATCCTGTGCAATGGAAGTACCAATTTCAGTACAAGTAATGTACCGCAAATCAGTTGCTTCTCTTCGAGAATCCGATTTTTTTCATCTGAAAATGATATCACAAAAGAAACCGCAGAGACGAACCAGGATTCATCCGAATCTAGCGTCGGCCAAACCGAAGAGAAGAAACAAGTGGCTGTCGAGGTCCAAGATGTATCCAACAAAGGTGAGAGCCCACTGATTGAATTTTTTTTTTTTTTGCGGGTTGAAATAGTGGGATTTATTTCCTAGTTCATCTAATTCACATTTGAGATCGAGGGAAACTGCATTGTATCTTGATGTATTGTGTAGTTTTTTGAAGCTCAATGTTTTCAAGAAGAAAAGGGATTTTTTTTAATTGATTAATAAGATTGTTTATAACGAATTATTGAGGAATGCCTGTATCGTTAACGTTGGAGAAAATTGGAAATGTTAAACTGTAATTTGATTCCTGTTATGATTGCTCAGTCAATTAATAGTTTCAAGCTCTACCGACTAGGCTCTTAGTACTTGTATTTTTTGAAAACCGATTTAAGTAGATTGCACAATGTGCTGCTCTGAATTCGGATAATAAAGCTTTTGTCTTTTGATGAACTACTTGATTCGGTTGATGAGTCATCATGGACTTACTACTGCTAGTCTAATATTTCTGAATCAAAATGTTTTAACTAATAAGACTTAATTTCTTGAGTATAAATCTGAATTTTCTTCAATTTGTAACAGTCTCCTTCCTTGTAAGACCAGGAAACCAGTCATATGTTTGACGGGAACTAACTTGCAGCTTTATTTGTAATATTATGTTTGCAGAGTTAAAATTGCAGATAGAGGACTACTTCAAGAATGGCAACGAGGAAGCACTCCCATTAATCTTTGAAAGTATACTAAAAAGGAGTCTTTCTAATAAGCATGCTGACACAGATGATGAGTTGGTGGAAGACCTTCGAATGCAGCCGATAGATAATGTTAAAGACCAAGATGTTGAATCAGATTTTGAGGATGTTCATGAAACGGATGAAGAGATTGATGATTTGTACAGTGCAAGGGATATTGTGGTGAAGAAAATGGCAGGTGATCCGTACTTTAATATGGATGAAAAGAAGTGGGATGACATGATTGCAGAGGCTATCGAACATGGGTATCTGAAGGATACTAGGGAGTGCGAGGCAATACTAGAGGACATGCTTAACTGGGACAAACTTCTACCTGGTAATAGATCTATTCCTTTTCACGCTTTCAGAAATTCTTTGATTTCATCTTTCATGGTGATTTTTGGATTGATCAAGAACTTTTTGCTCTTTCAAAAGGCATTGATTTTTGGGACATGTCAATCTTCCTTTCATTCTTCTTCGGTTGCACCTTTGCATTATAGTTCTTTTTTCTTGAGTTATTCTGTTGATGTAAACTGAATATATTTTTACATTTCATTTGGTCTACTTTACCATTTTCTCATACAAAAAGTTAGGGGCCGTTCTCTTTGTATTTCAATTTTGTGTTTTGAGTTTTGAATTCATTTTGAGTTTTGTGTTTTGGGGGTGTATTTTGAGATTGTTAAAAATGTGTTCTTTTTTACATTTTTAAAAATTGTTTTCGAAAATAAAAAAAGGAAAACGTGTTCTCTCTCTCTCATCTTCTCTCTCTTTCTCTATGTCCCTTGTTTCTCTTGTTTTCAAGTTTGTTTCCCTTGTTTTCAAGTTTTTCGTGGGATTGGCTTGAAAACGTCCAAAACGATGATTTTATCGTTTTGTGTTTTGTGTACAAAATTTTTTTCGTTTTCAAAAACGCGTTTTCGAAAATAGGAAAGAGAACGCGTTTTCACTGTTTTGAAAAATCGAAAACAGAAAACGACCCAAAACGGCAAAAGAGAACGGCCCTTATATTCTACTTATTTTTCTGTTTTAAATTCCAGGATACATGAAAATACCACCGTTGCAACATTTTATGAACTTAAAACACTTCATAAATTACCACAAACAACTTCAAGAAATGCAAATGAGGAATACTTGTCATGGTACTTCAGATGGGTTTTTAGTAATTGTCCTCTAACTAATAAGAAAATGCACGCAAATGAAGTTTCCCTGTATTGCTATATAATTGGCTTTTGTATATGTGCATATGGTTTTACCTGTGATATAATTGAAATCTGAATTCAAACGAAACTGTCCCGTGCAATCTATAATCTAATAGATAAAAAGTTACTTTTGTAAGGGAACAAGCAATACTAATGTACCTCAAACAATACCCTTTTTACTTGTCCTAAATTTTCGAAGTCCCTAATTTCATCTTAAAACATGCTAGGTTATAGCATAGTGATACAATTTCATGGATCATTACATGCACATTTTTCCTCTATCAAACATTGTGGTAATTTTTTCCTATATTTCTTAGATTCTGTTTATAATTTGAGTTGACTTTTATCATTTAACAAACAATTCTCAGACAAGATAAAAAAGAAGGTGGAAAAGAAGTTTGACGAGTTAGCAAATAGGATCGAGAAAGGTGAAGTTGAAGTCGAAGAAGGCTATGCATTGTTTAAGGAGTTTGAAGACCAAATGGTATTGGAATGTGCTAAACTGATGGAGGCTGAGGCTCCTAAACAGTTTGATGAGACTGCTATGCCTGATAAGAAAAAAGATCTTGATGACCCACCAGGTGAGGGCCCAATTCTTAGGTGGCAAACACGTGTGGTCTTTGCTCCTGGTGGTGATGCATGGCACCCGAAAAATAGAAAAGTAAAATTGGCTGTTACTGTCAAAGAGCTCGGTTTGTCAAAGCATCAATTCTGCCGACTAAGAGAATTAGCGGGAAACCGATACAATCCAGGAAAAGATGAACTTACTATAACCAGTGAGAGGTAACTCAGTTGCAGATATTGTGATGCTTTTTCTCGTCAATGACTTACCATGATAATGCTTAAATGTCTTGTGAAATTATGTAGCATCCGATTCTCGTTTATGAAATTTCCTCTTATTTTGGATAATTATAAATTTTAATTGAACTAAGTAATATCAGCCCTAGTCTAGATTCTGTACCTTTTTTTTAATTGCTCACAGCTTTGTGGAATTTGGGCTATTCTTCAATTCTGCATTATCAACCTGTACATTTTTGTCTATTTTTAGCATTTTGTTCTCTACTCAGGTTTGAACACCGTGAGGAGAACAGAAAGGATTGCCTCCGGACTCTCTTTGCGTTGATTGAGGAGGCAGGTAAAGCTCGGAAACTGGTGGAGGACGCTGGAACTTCAATCATCAAAGAGAGACTTAAAGCTAATCCAAAGTTCATGCAGAGGTTGCAAGCTAAGATGGCGAAAACTAGAGAATCTACTTCATTACCTGCATGAATTAGTTCGACCACCAGCGTTGGTATACGAATAATAAAGTTAGATCATAAGACAATTATTCAACGATACATCTTTTGAAGTAGTTTCCTTGTTTATGTAGAAATTAGTTTGCACCAGAAGTTACAGTGCTCCCAGCCTCGGGCATTAATTTAACTCTGTTCAGTTCATCTCTATTGGATCGGTTGGTTTTGACAGTTTGTGACGAGAGAGCAGAAGATAAAATGAATGAAGTGTATTTCTGCAGTAATTATAATTCATAAAATGAATGTGCAATTGCATATAATGCAAATCAAACAAGTCTACTTTTAAATACGATTTCAATTATTACACAAATATCATCTTTATTACAACAAATAACATCACAGTTATTTCTTTTGATGTCACTCGACTGAGGGAATAAAAATTACATTTCGAATAAATTAGAGTCGAAGCACGAGGCAATTTCACGCGAAAACATATTGGAAGGACAATTTAGGCAGAGAAATTGAGAAACTCTATCAGGTCATTCTACCTTCAAAACTTGGAGGCATTGTGAAGTTTGCAGGGTTGGTTCCATTTCTGAGCATTAGCCATCCTTCCTTTTGATTCATGTCATGGAAACAAATTGAATTAGAATCAATTAAGGAAATAACAAAAATGAAATCATCCATTCATAGTTTTTATTTATATTATTTCGGTTTTGAAGTAATTTAGAGAGTAATAAATTTACAGGGCTTATATTTTAGCTTCAAAACTTCTATTGGCATGTTGGACGGATTAATTTATTTTCTACCAAAATTTTAAGATGAGAAAATTAATATTTGTCAATATTCTCGTACATTTATAAACTAACTCATATATAAAAAGTCGATAATCGACCAGTTCACCTCAAAATTTTATTTTATTTTATTTTTCTACTTAATATGCATGAAAGTAGGCGTAGGTGGAGTGGGGTAGTGGGAAGGGTCTAAGCCATGATTTTTGAGCTCTCTATATTCTTGACGAAGAGCACAAGGTAGGCAAAAGAAGTGAGCTAAGCAATCTCCACAAGGGTCTTCAGGCAGCTTAAAATAAGCTCTTAATTTTGTGCGATATGTGCATGTTTATCCCAGCATGAGCACAAGCTGCAAAATCAATTATAAGTAAAACCCATTTACTACTACAAAGGGACAGAAAAATAATCACCCATTTTGGTCGATAAATAAGTACATGACTTACATGTGGTGATGCCTGGACAACAAGTCACACAACCTGTAAGCACGATACCCGAAAACATCTCCTCAATTGTGAATGTTATACGAGTCACAAACTAAGTTATGAGTCACTTTATCACGAGAAAAGTCTAGCTAAAATCCATCAAAGAAGGTTCAATGTCAATGTCAATATCAACGTCAACTAATAGTCAATCATACCAACATACGTACAAAGACATCAAACTCAACACGTATGTATTTAGCTTCACAAAAACATTATGAGAGGTATTAAAGCTTGAACAATGATGTCCGGTCCACATTTTCAAAAACTTATTAATTTCTAGTTAAATTCCTTTTCAACCTCAAATTTCATAGGATCCACAACTTTTACCAACTTTTCAATAACATATTTCTTCATCTTTTATCAAAATCTACCTAAAAATCTAATTTTTAGCCAAATCAAACGAGCTAAAACTTTTTCTTTAACTTTGATACTATCTTTTGGAATTCATTAATTTGGTTTTTTCACACTAATTCAACAGTTGTCACGTGTAGGTCAAAATATCAGTGTCCAAAAAAGACACATATAAGTAGAGGCAGTCTTGAGGGTGCACGAGTTGAGTGATCGCACAAGGTCTCAGCATTGTAGAGATATCAAAAAATTGTTATATATATGTAAAATTATATATTTAATTTTTTATTAATTTAAAAAAATTAAAATTTCATTATTACGTTAAGTTAAATAGCACAATATATATGAAAAAAGAGTAAAAAATTAAAAAATAAGTAAAAAATTACTCTTATTTAATATTATTGTATTTCTTATTTCTAATTGCGTATCATAGCAAGACATGTTTTTATTAGATCAAGGGAAAGAATTCACATGGTTTAGGATCTTTCGTAGCTAATTTCAATATGTTGTGCTTAACTATTGTTAAAAGTATGATGAACTAAATTTAGTTTGACCTAGCTCGAAAAGCTCGTGGTGCAAAATATGTGGTAAAACTAAAATTATGAAATAAAATGGGGGTATGTGGTGGTAGCGGAGGGATCGAGCCAATCGAGAGGATATGAACCTGTTGTATTATATCATTCGGAGCCGTATCTCTTGTACTCATCTTTGATATAGTGAATTTTTCCTCATCTACCATTAATTTTTTCTCATTTTAGATTTTCACGTAAATCTTGTGTTCTTGTTTTTAATTTTATATTGTCCATTCTCGCTTTTTCGTAACAACTATTTTTCAAGATCCTGAATTAAGAGAAGTTTTACTTGAAGTTGCTAAAAATGTAAACAAATATTTAAATATCATATTTTTGCAATGAAATAATATTAGTGTAATATATTTTATTTTTCTTAATATTTTTTTTTAATTACTTGAAAGGGGCATGGGGCACCATACCCAAAATTCGAGGACTGACCCTGCATACAAGATAAACAATAATAAGCTAATTATAAAGTGAATGCAATGATAATGAGAATAGTCTTACAATTGGAGGCATCTTCAAAGCAACCACGTAAACTTGTTGACCACTGACCCGCCACCCCTCCAATTCCAATCTGTCTCGACCGTGTTTGCTCTCGAGAGTTAGAATTTATGGAATGTTGACGACAAAAAATGATGTTCCATTTTTTTATCAACTTATATGAATTTAGAGACTAGAGTAACAGTGTTATATTGCTGTAATTTAAAGCATGAATTTCAGTATTAGTATTATAGAGATTTCTAAGTTCGGCAATTTTCCGGTGTCCTTCATTCCTCTATATAGGCCAGGACTCGAGTTTGATGCCATAGTCAAGTCAAGCTACTATGATCAACCTAGGTCCGTGTGTCACTCGTGTTTTAAAGAGATTTGATTGATTAGAGAGTTCGAATATAATAGGATCATCATAATACATAGACCTCATATGTACTTTAGGTCGTCATGACTTCACTGATCTTATTGGTTGTTGTGGGCGGTGCTTCCGTTAAGGTGTAACACATTTTCAATCTTGTCATGATGTTTTTATATAATGTCTTCCATATATATGTTGACTTGTATTGATGGAGTCTTGGATCGACTTTTCATGCTAATCTATTTCACTTCTCTTATAAAAATGCTCTTTTGACCATGTTAAGATGGACCTGCAAGTGATCCAACGTGTATTTTCAATTCGACAATGAACATGGAAATTTCCGCAATGTTAGGTTAGCATTTGTTTCGGACAAGTTTCGTAAACGTTTTGGAAACTCAAAAACGTTTCTTATTTTTTCTATTTTTTGTTGTTAAATTTGAAAAAATTCTACTGACACCTTAATTATTATACTAAAAGAGTTAACATTTTTGGTTTTAAGACAAACCTAATTTATTAATTATTTGTGCCGGCCGTCCAAATTTCCAATTCCATTTCCACTTGTAAAATTTATATTTTTCTATTGAACTTCCATGAAAGAGAATTTGAATTCCAGAACAAACAATTAAATAAAGAACAATTATTTGTTTCAAACTTTATTGAAGATCATATTAAGGAAATTATTTCGTTTATGTTTTCAATCTTTTATCATTAAACTACATAAATAGTTTCCTATTTACAATGGGACTCTTATGAATCTGGCATCGAATAGAAATTAAATGGTTCTCTTTTGTAAAAAGAAACACGAGCAATTTGATGCCAGATCAAAATCCTATTATTAATACATAACGAAATTGATAAAACTAAAGATTAATCGGAGCACATCTTGTCTCATCGTTTGTCTCTTGTGTTCCTTCATTTTTTATCATATTCTCTACATACAACACTAATAGATATCATCCTACTATAGAACATTATAGGAGTGACTTCCTTTGAACATGATGTTGCTGAGGTTGCTTTATCATAGGCAATTCATGCTCGGCCGAATTCTTAATCGCACCTCGTGTTGTATATACTCATGAATTTCTAATCCCGACCCTTAAGAGGAAAGCACGCAATACTAGACAATATATTAGACGATCTTTTTAACGTGTTCTACTACATATTGATCAGTCAAACAAATGGCCTTCGTGCTTAATACTGATACATGCTGCAGATCATGCTCAAAGCAATGCAGATCAATTCAAAACCAAATGCATAACTTTCATTAGGCAAATACTACACTCTGTTCAACTATATTTGGTGCATTCAAAACCAAATGCATATCTTCTATGCCGTTCCTTGTATCCCACGGTATTCAACACTGTCTCGAAACAAGAAAGATGTGCAAACAATTTTCTCTTCTTTTGAAACTCTATTATATTTGAACATGATCTCTAGAATTCTCAACTAATCCTGGTCTAGTGCATCCTCAAATATTGATGGGTTTCGCTTTCGAAACTTTTCTCGAACAGTCTCAAACCGTTCGAGTTGTTTTGATTGTACAAATTCAGCCCCTTATCGCTCTCCCATATTTCTCTATTGCATTAATTGCTGAATTTATTATGGTCCTTCGCACAAAAATCTGTCATTTATTTCTTACTATTGTATAGTGGTATCTTATTTTCTTACAGAAAATGCTTTAAAAGTACACAAAAATGACCATAACACAATTTTTCTTCTTTGTATCGATAATTATTCTAGGAGGATTGTATTCCAAAAATTAAAATTAGTATAACTTAGGTGAAGAATTAACTTCAAATTTAACTATTCTTTAATTTCATATCAATCATTCTAATGGCTGCTTTTCACTGGTAAATATATGGCCGACAAGGCATCATCAAAATATGCAAAAAAAAATTGCTCAAAAGTCATAGGTTCCCAACCTTGACAATGAGTGGAGTGTGTGTGTACATGGATAAACTCTTCATGAAGTACTCAACCTTTCATAGGTATAGCATATATGTCTTCAGCTTTCATTTGTAGTACTCATGTCCTCGACGTCTTAACATTATGCTCACATTGTCCTTACTTGACGGGAAACGTCTATTTTGAAATTAAATAAGTAAAAATAAGCAAATGCAAAACTTCGACAAAAAAATTGTCCATCATTTCAAAACATACGTAATAGAATATTTGGATAAAACCATTATTAGGATATGCTATGCTAATTAATTGAAGGTTAAGGATAAAAACCCGACAGAAAAAGTTGAGGACATGAGTACAATAATGAGCAAAGGTTGAAAACTTCGATTAGGTGAGGATATCTTGCACATCGTGTTAAAAGATTGAGGACATTTGTGACACAAATAAAAAGTTGAAGACATAGATTACACACTTAAAA
>CAIGRB010005379.1:46894-67639 GCA_903798255.1 Fraxinus quadrangulata | reverse complement strand
ATATATATATATATATATATTTCTTCTATCTTGCCTTTCACTTTGAACTTTCTTCGGTGAAAGGTTGCATTTTTTCTTACCAAATGATGGCAGACAAGAACACATTATGGGAAGCTTGAAAAGTATATTTGGGGTTTAAGAAATCAAAGTGGGGCAATTATGTTGGAAGAGATGCTCAAAAATCGACCTAATTAAAATTATTTTTCAAGATTTCTTGCTATTTAAAGTTAGAATTACGTATTTTTTAGTCTAGTATACTTTTACCAAGTACTAATTTTTCAATATGGAGATACCAACATTAAAGAGTCACTTGATATTTTAGTATACTCGAGATATCGTGCGAATTTGGTAATAGGCAAAAACCCATACATTTTGTTTCTACCAACACTTGCATTCCTTTGAATGCTTGTTGAGTTGCACCTTGCAGAAGCAGACCGGAGTTCAATTTCTATTTTCTCGTGTCTCATCAAAAAAGTCCATAAACACTTCTTGAGGATTATAGTAAACCATTTCCGCCAAGAAAGGATACTTAGAAAGCACTTCACGAAAAAGAGAATAAAGATGTGCTTTCGCTCCCGAAATATTCTTTTCCTTTTTTGCTTTATTTAAGTACATTTTTTCTTTGAATTTTACTAAGACGTTTGGATTGTGCCATTTAGGTGCACGGCTGATATATTTGTCACGTGTCTTTATTACTTATTTTTTCTTTTTTAATAATATTTATTATTGTATAGCTTACATTACCAAATAAGTCGTACGTATAAAGATATCCACTCTTAACGAATTGGTACCCAAAAAGTCTAGATGTAGAAGTATTTTATATGCTTTGGTAAATGACGGGGGTGGGGGATATTTTAAATGATGAGTTTCTTCTCTACCACTCCAAATATAAAATTGAGTAGCCACTAAGGTAATCAAAATTGATATCATAAAAATAGAAGTACATTTCACATTCCCCATTCCCACATTCACATTTAAATCTAAGTAAATTCGGATTATAACGGCCTAGTTTGAGATAGATTTTCATTAGCCGATCTTTTTGGATACCACACATACCTTTGGAATAGTTTGCATAGTCTGACATAACAATATATATTGTATTTGGTTCATAGATTGTTCGAACTCGATTAATCTAAACACAATATGATCCTTTTATGCATCTATCTCACCCCGTCTCAGATATGGAAAAAAATTTATTTTTTTCTTGAAAAGAAAGGGTATATGTCAAAAATAGATGGAGAGTCGTAGTAAACCCTCTCAAGTTGATAATTAAATTAGGAAGAGAAATTATGGTTGAAGTGTTTGATCCACCAGCACAATATACCTAAAACGATGGCAACTCACAATTGTAATGATCTAATTATAAATGTAATCTACTTTCAAATTATAACCTAACACTAAAATATTTCAATGGCTCTTTAGGATTTAGTAGATGAAAAATTGAACCCACAATTTTTAAAATTGTCGATTTCCTATTCCAATCCTCATCGTGAGCCCTATACATTTGAGACTGATTATATAAATTCTCTTGTATATTTATTCTGTTGGACCTTTGAATTCAATGAGACTCAACTGTCAACAAATCTAACTCTACTTCTGTCCACGCGTATGTTACATTCTCACTTGGGCAATCACATTAGATTGCACGGATCGTAAGCTCCAATAGGGTGTGACAGTCATGTACACTTCAACGCTCAAATCAGGTGATGAAGTATATTAAATGTGGGAGAGATATAATGGATGAAAATATGTGTGTGGTTTTAAGTTACATGTATTGTGTGTGTAGTCACATTTTTCTAGGAAAAGATCTAGTATTTATATGTGAAGAGACAGGTAGAAGAGGTTTCCTCTAAATGCTTAATACGTGACCTCATCCTAATTGTTCACTTGTCAAGTTTAAGGAAATTGATTGTTGTACATCACCATTTACATAATATTTTACAAATTGTAGGGAAGTTTTTTTGTTTTTTCGTTTTTTTTTTGTTGATTAAATTTTGACCCAATCAAATATCGCACATGATCTAATTTGTAAGTTGTGATACACATATAGTGCAACCGCACGTTTAAATGTGTCAATCCATAGCTTATTCTTGAATATTGTCTAAAAAGTTGTGACTTGACACTGCTACTGCATCGCTTCAGATAATTTTAATATCCCGATGCATCTAAATGCATAATCTAATCGTATCGAAAGAATGATTTGGAAGTGGTGATGTGAAGTGGAGTGTTACCTTGCGTAACCTTTTGTTTATCTGGCTACCATGTGATCTGTCTCGTAAGCAGGAGCGTAACATATTCAATCAATCTCCGTGTCTTAACAATTGAAACAATTTTGAAAATTAGTGGCTGAGATTGGAGATTTGATTCACTCCATTAACAATACAATATACGTACGATTCATCAGTTAAAAAAGAAAAAAAAAAATTACTTGACAATCATTTAAGATGATGAGTTGTAATTAAATGAACTTTTGCAAATGTCAAATATCATGTATTGCAACTAACTAAAATTTTTAAGAACCCCAATAAATTCGAAATTATAATAAAAATTTAACACGGGTGCAACCCATTACCCACGTGCAAGCTTTAAATATATAGACAATAATACAAGAAATCATTCCAATAATAAAATAAAATAAAAGAGTTATTTATTAATGAGTAGAATTAGGGCATAAACTTCAATTTAAGGAAAATTTTCACCAATTGTCCCCAACTTATTGCTCAAGTAGCAAGATAGTATACTTTAAAAAGAAGAAAGTAGGTTTCGAATATTTTCTTATAATTGAACAAAGTAGTTCCTAATGACACTTAACCCTGTTTGATTTAGCTAAAATTTTATTTTTTTAGTAAATTTTGATAAAATTTAATGAAATATATGATCGAAAAGTTAATAAAAATTATGAGTTCCATTAAATATATGATTAAAATGAGTTTGAGGAAAAAAAAGTTCGAAAAAAAAATAGATGACAAATATGCTCTAAACTATCTAGATTTCGTTATGAAAATATGATTAATCTCAAATTTAGATGTCAATCAAAATTTGAACACAAAATCGAACTTCATAAAGTTGATTATGTGAGTCAGTTGACGATTTCATAGAAGACCGATTATAATTACACAACTATATTGCAAACTTACAGACTAACTTGCTAATATTTGAAGATCAAAAATGCAATTTTTTTTTCTACTTTTGATTGCCGCGGATTAGAAATAACTTTAAGCAACTTTTTACTTGAATTCAAGCATAACCAAACTTGCCCTCTCTGTCCTCTATGATCACCTCGTGTGCCATTGCATGCGTGTGTGTGTGTGTGTATATATATATACCTCCTCTGTGTCAAACATATCTACTCACTGACATTCTCTCTTATCTCCCCAAAATCATAATGGCTACCAATACATCTCCACCGCCGCCGGAGTTGTTAGATTTGGACAACCTACGAGCCATAAAATTACTGGGTAAAGGTGCTATGGGCACAGTGTTCCTCGTCCATCACAAGTCAAATGACCCCTTTGCCCGCAGCCCCTTCGCCCTCAAGGTGGTGGAGAAATCCTCTCTCCGCCACACCGACCGCCGCGCCCGCCACGAAATCTCCGTCCTCAGCCGCCTCCACAACCACCCTTTTCTTCCGTACCTTATTGGATCTTTTGAAAATCATGAAATCATTTGCTGGGCCATCCCGTTTTGCCCCGGCGGTGACCTCAACGTGCTACGGTACAGCCAAAACGACCGCGTTTTCTCGCCGGCAGTCATCCGCTTTTATCTAGCGGAAATCGTTTGTGCTTTGGAACACCTCCATGGACAAGGCATTGTTTACCGGGACTTGAAGCCGGAAAACATCCTCATACAACAATCCGGCCACGTGACGTTAACGGATTTCGACCTGTCAAGGAACCTAGCCCCAAGAAAACCAGATAATCTAGAATCCTACTCCTCTCCGGAGGAAAAATCGCCGGCGAATTTAAGGTACACTCATCTCACGGGAAAATTCAGGCGCTTCATTATTTCGAAAAGAGGAAAGCATGCATTCAACAATAACAAGACAGGGTTGAAGAAGGTGAAAAGTGCCCGTGTGTCGCCGGTTAGCCGGAGTAACCCAGATGTTTTTCCGTCGAATGAGCGGTCGAATTCATTTGTGGGCACGGAGGAATACGTCGCGCCGGAGATTATACGCGGCGAAGGCCATGAATTTGCAGTCGATTGGTGGGCTCTTGGTGTGCTTGGCTACGAAATGTTATATGGAACGACTCCATTTAAAGGGAAGAACAGAAAAGAAACATTTCAGAAAATATTATTGGGCCGACCGGAATTCTTCGGCAAGCCCAATCTATTAACGGACTTGATTGGAAAGTTGTTAGAAAAAGACGCCACGCGCCGCCTTGGGTATCGTGGAGGGGCATGTGAGATTAAGGGACACGAGTTCTTTCGCGGGTTGAAATGGAATTTGTTGACGGAAGTCGTACGACCGCCATTTTTGCCGTTAAGAGACGAGACAAGTTTAACACACGAGCTAGTTAAACGTGGAAGTGGAATCGATATCATAGAGTACTTTCACAAGTTCAAGCTCCCGCCTTCACCCATATGGTCTCCGTCACTTGACGAGTGTCAACATAACGTTTCTTTAACGGAATTCTAACGATTTTTTTTTTCCCTTAATTTTGGAGATGCTTGTACATAATAATAAGGGTAGGATGAGAAAAAAGGTGTCTAAAATTAGAGGTTTGTAATTTAGTTTTAACTATAATTTCATTGTAATGCGCACTTGTAAAATAAGTAACTTAAAAATAAATTTAACTTATTTTTAGTTAAGTATATCTAACATGCTCTTAATTGAAAGAAACAATTATGCGTAAGATAAATTTATATACAAAAAAATGATATATCTGGTCATTGATTGACAATATATATAAAATGAGTGTTTGCTGGATATTATTGAGTAAAGAATGTATTTTAAATAGTGATATGATGAGAAATATGTGGTTAAAAAGTAAGGAAAAATTATTGATGCGATGAAAATTATTATTTTATTGAAGAATGTGTAGTTAAAATTGAATTTTAAAAGAATGTGTGTCAAACAAGGACAAAAAAGTACTTTTAAATCAGTTGGGTCATCTTTCTTCTAGGTCGAAACACGACTTTCAAATTCATTGATTTCCAATTTATAAATCATTCAACTTGTGTGAAGAGAAGGGTAATTTCGACGACATTGTATGTTATATGCATAGCGTAACAAATTAATAAATACCTAGGTAAAATAAATTAGTTGGAGTAAGAGCTTATTTGCCAACCTTGGGATACCTATTGTGGTCCAAATATTTAGTCTATTTGCTTTTTAGGTTAGATGAATAAGCAAGTTGGTTTATTAAATTACTATTTAATTAAAAGTAAGCATTAAACTCTCTTTAAATTGTTTCGAAGCTTAAAAGGTGTGCCATAGATCATTGATTACAAGACAAAATGTTCTTAAATTAGGGGACTGAATTTGATGATAGTTGCCCATCTTTAGGGATGTTAAATGGGTCGAATCAAGCTGTTCGACTCATCTATCATCTAATTTCGTTCAATTTACCACGCGAGCTAGCTCACACTTGTATATGGGACAAGTAAAGCACAAGCCGACTTGTTTTCAAAAATCCTGACTCGACTCAACTCACCTCATCAACTCGCCCCTCATGTTTTGTTTTAAATTGAAAATTACATTTTCACTTTCCAATGGCAAGCTAGTTGACGAGCCAACCCTTTTTTTTTATTTTTTGGTCAAAATTAGCAACTTTCTTATTTCTACTTAAAAATAATAAAATTCTTTAATTTAGAACTACTTTTTGACTAATTAAACTTTTTAAGCATAGAGATTAGAGAAATATTCTCCAAAGTGACCATATACCCACATTATTGTCTTTCCAGAAAGTCCTAAACTATAATTTGGTCAAGTCTTGTAGCATAGAATCATATGCCCAAATGTTAAAACTGACCAAAAAGTGACGGGTAAAAATATGTAATTCTTTTACGAGGAAGCATGGGTTTATGTTGTTTTGTCTTTGTATCTGTACACTATTTTTACATGAACTTTGTTTAGTACGTAATATTGAACAGAATTATATAAAATAATGGACGCGTCTCTTTATATTAATTTTGTTTAATTCTTCTTATTAATGCAGCTTGATTCGAAGATGCTTCCTCATTTCCCTTAGAAGCAAGAACTAGAATTTCAGTGTCGCTAGTTTATTATGAATAAAAATTTTAAAATTTTACTATCTAAACTAATATTTACATTTGAATCAACAAGTTTGTTGATCAAATTAAATTTGGTTGTTTATTTTGAACCAAAAGAAATACCTATTTCAACAATTTCTTAATATTTGGTTGAATAAATAAGTATTAGATTGGTTATTGTCGGTATTTAGCTAGAATAGCAGTGATCTTGATATTGTGTTCGTCATATTTTCTCGATATTCAGCTAGAAACCAATAAGTGGCCATATCTGAAAGCAAATCGTAACGAGTGATCTCATTACACCAAATTAAGATGAGCGACTCCAATGTAACTCTATTCAAATTTGAATGACCTGCCGGCTGCCGTGCATTTAACCTTATTTTTTTCGTATGTCCCCATTCGTGAATAATCAAACATACCAAAAATATCATTCCCTTCTCTTTTGTACGGTAGTGTTTGGCATGAAGTGAAAAGACAGCCAAACACTGTTGACTCACTAATCAAAAAATGGAGTATCCCTTTTGCCTGCTTAATTAAGGGTATCCAACACTTTTCCTCGTGACATTTTTTTAGGGTCCCTTGGGTGCTAAAAACCAAACAGACCTTTGTCTTATTCGACAGATTTTGGCTTCTAGCATTTTATTACACAAATGGCCCTCATTAACAAACTAATTATTCTGGATAGAAGAGGAAGTGGCAATTCTTTTGTATTATTGCATATGAATTTGTCTTTTCTACTTGGCTTAATGGAATAGCTAGATGTGGTAAATTTGTTACCTGTTAGAAGGCCATCAGGCACGTGGTGTGTTGAATTTAGGTTCAGAGGATTTGGACATGATTCTACACGAGTTTTCCCTGTCCAAAGTGTAAAATATTAAAGAACAATGAAACCTCTAGGACATGTTTGATGTTCAGTAGTAAACTGAATTGGATCGGAATACAAGTGTAAACGAACACAAATTAATTTAGGGTTTTAACTTTGAAATATGAATGTACATATATTTTAGGGGTAAATCATTTAAACTTCTTGTATGGTAGCATTTGGTACGAAATGAAGAACCGAGGAAACTATCTATGGTGACCCTAATAAAAAATGGAAATCGTACTCGATAGAATTAGAATTAGATAAGATGATAGACAATCATTTCACGTTCCTCTTATACCTTGATCCCGTCCAGTCCTTTCTAATCGATGTCCAATAAACATAATACCTTCTGTATGGTAGCACTTAGCATGAAGTGAAGAACTAATTAAATACCCTATGCAAGAAAATGGACCACCCCTTTTGCCTGCGGGCTCGGTGTTGAATACTTTTTGGGAAAATTTTATATATAAGAAATAAACATAATCCATTCTGGGTGACTCATTCAAAATTAAGAAATAAGGTTTAAAACTTCAAAAATCAAATATTAATAAAACATTTTTTATTAAATATACATTTTATTAATTAACTATATTAAGGTTACAATATTATATAATTTATTGTCACAATTATGTATTGGTCATAATTACGTCACAGTCACAAATCACAAATTTATAAGTCATAACTTATTTCTCAACACAAATTTATTAAAATAATAGGTCACATATTATTCCTTAGTCATAAATTACAAATTTCATAAGTCACAATTTATTTCTTGATCACAAAATATCAAATTAATTGGTTACAGATTATTTCTAGGTCACAAATTATCGATTACAATGTAACAAATTCTTAGATCGCATATTATTTATTGATCACAAATTATATATTTCATTTGTCACATTATTTATGGTCAAAATCAACCAAATAATTTGCGATCACCACCTTTACCACTCTTCATCCCACCCCACCACCATTGCCGCCATCGCCACCACCATACTGCCATCGCCACCTCCACCTTCACACCACCCCACCAACACCAAATAATTTATGACAACCTCTGTGCTTATTTTTCGTGTCCTTCGTGCTACCCGGCACCACCAAATGCTCCATTGCCATCACTATCACCATCGATAGTCACCACCAACACCCAATTGCAACCATCTTCGTCTTCATCTCATATCTATATAAACAAATATAAACCTTCAACCTGTGTCGGGAACAATTCTAGACCACTGTCATCTAGACCACCAACACCACCAACTACTCACCTCTGCTACCTAGACCATCGCCAATTTAGCCCTCGCCATTGCCACCCCCACCATCGCACCACCAACAGCCCCCATCTCTACCACACCACAAACACAACCCCTACCTAAAAAAATCTCCAAATTCACAATCCACACTATCAACAATCACCACCACCACAACAATCAACACAAAAAAATAGATGACATAGAGTACCTAGTCATGCAGCCACACCTCAACAAAAAACCACACAAAGACCATCACCTCACAACCACCGTCTTGTAATTGCAATGCAAGCCGTGCTACTTCAACAACAAATGGTCTCCTTCCAAATTTTCCAATTTACGTAGCAGCATCAAGCACCGTAGCTCTAAAGTCACGATGCCACTACCACCACCGTCGAATCTGCCAATTTGCTTGCGTCGTCACTTGAATCACAATTGGCAAGAGCGTCGTCTCTCTAAATCGGCATCGCCTCGCTCAGTGCTTCAATGCGCCGTCGTCGTTGGTGCTACTTCATGCAAAGGCTCCAGCTCCAATATAGAGGATGGGAAAGAGAGAATATAAGATAGGGGAAATGGTTGTAGAGAGAGAGAGAGAGAGAGAGAGAGAGAGAGAAGGGAAATATTTAGGGTTTGAGGGTGAAATTGGATAGGATAGATGATGATGAGGTGAATATGTTGAATAATTTAATTTTTTTAATAATATTAGCACTATCCAAAATTTTGATTATCATCTAATTTTTGAAAGAAAAAAAAAATACCTTATATCTTAGTTTTGAATTTGATAGTTTAAAATTAGGGTTTGGTGTAATTTCCACATACTTTTCTTTTTTTGGGTCCCTTGGGTGCTAAAATCCAAACAGCCCCCATTCTATAGATTTAGGCTTCTAGCATTTTATCATGCATTACAACCCTAAAAACACAAATCATTTTGGTACGTGTTATATAAATGGAACATCTTCGGCAATCTACGTTCTGCAGTAGTAAACTTGACTGGACAGTATATAAATGAAAAAGACCAACTTATTTTCTTTACTTGAAAGTATTCATCAATAACTTCAGTGTTATAAGATGTGGAAAAAAATTATGCTGGCAGTCAACGTGTTCCCTTATTCGAGCTTTTAGTTGACTCCAAATATTTCTTCAGCAAATAACAAGCTCCTATTCAACTGTGACTGCAATTTAATCCACGCTGAAGATATAGTACCAAGCACTCTTAACCTTATTCTAGTTCTTCCATCAAACTCAGAATTTAGATGCTCAAAAAGAAAAGGGGGCCAAACCAGACTAATAAACGAGAAGGGGACAATACAGGGTTGAACTCTAATTTCCCAGAAAGTTGGCAACAGAGAAAACTATACAAGTTTCAAAATTTTCTACTTCTAGATTTTCTCCAGACACTTGAATCTTATGCTATTCAAAAGACTAGACAAAACTAGACTAGATTTACAGATAATACGTTACAAAATTCAGTAAGTGTGCTTGCCAATGTGCCTTCAATTCCATCCACTTCGGTTCTAAACCTAAGGAGATACCGCTAAGGATCTGCTCTGACTATGCACTCCATCCAATTTAACCAAATACAGAGACGAGTTCATAATTCAACTTGCAAAACATAACTTAAATGCAATCAGCAGAAACAAATTTTAAGGCAAGCAAATACCAGATTAGCTACTTCTGATGATTTTCAAACTTAAGGTATGTAATGATCAGAAATTTAATGATTCATATTCCCAGATCAACTTCAAAAATTTCATCTCAGAATCATAACTTTTAGATGATAGATAGTAGACTTGCACCATGGAAAACAGTTTGAGATCTATAAACTATTGATTCCAAGAGTAGAGAACAGACTTAAGCACTCTTCATCATATTGCCAGAGGCCCAGAGTTGTGATTCAGATTATTGGCCGACAGGTCCATAACAATCCAGCGACAGAATAATATCAACATACAACCCCTTGATGTTAAAGCATTCAAAATATCATACAATTAGGCTCTGCATAGACTTATTTGCACTGTTCACCTTGCATTTTCACGGCGCCTCACATAACGAGTACGGTCGTTGTATCTTGGTCTGTCTTGAGCTCTCTGAGGCACAGGCTCCACTCTCCTCTGTCTTTCAGGTGACCTTTGAACTATCTCTCCATTCACGAACAGCTCAGCTGTTGAACCAATGAAGAGTTCAAACATATTGAGAATGTATCTCATTCTTAATCTTCATAATATAAACAAATTCTTTCAAATGCCATGTTACATAGTAATGCTTTAATATCTAACGTGGCTTAAAGACTCAATTAAACAGCAATGATGTTTAAAATACTCTTAGGACAAAATAAATATGCTATAAGTATGACTTTAAGTCCAAATTTTCTTTTATAAGTAAACGTTGAAACAATACCACTTCAGAACTTTCATATACCAAATACAATACATCAATGACCCTGAAAATGAATTTAAGGCACAATTTTAGTTCTTAACATCTACATCTTCATATATAATTTTAAACAAGGGCATGAGCGAAACAAAATATATGATTCTATTAAAGAATAAAATCACACCAGAAAACAAATAAAAAAGATAAGAGAAAAACAATTTCACCTAGTTGAAATCTTCGTCTTCTTGTCAGTACCCTTATACAACTCCAAGCTACAGATCAACCCACTCCAATTCCGTGTCTCACCATTCTCATCGTACTCCTAAAAAAATTCTCTTTACCCCCACAGCCACCACCACATCCCATCATTCATTCATCTTGGGCATAGTTTTTATTGTAGATTCTAGTGTGTTCTAATCTCTAAGAATATAAATAAATAAATTGTCCTCAATTTCACCCAAAAAAAAAAAAAAAGGAGCACCTATCAGATCAAGAAAAATGATCAATTTATCAAAAAACAGGGGATACAAAATCAAGATAAAGAAAAAAAGACGACCCAATTTTTATCAAGCTTTTGGACTTGATATACACAGAACCCTATTGCCGTTGTTCTTACATGACAAGAAAGAATCAGAAATCTGCAGAAGAAAATAGCCCCAGATATGAACTCAATCTTAAAAGCTCTACAAGCCTCAACAACCTTTTCGAACAACCATGGACGCGGACAATTAAAATGATGAAAGCAAAGAAGTTGTGTTACTTGGGGGATAAAGATATAAACGACACACTTCAAACCAAATCTGGGGACTATGGCATTTTTGGTTTTTGAGATATTGGGTTGGAGTATGGGATCTTTGATATCTAAGGCTTCCATCCCTGAACTGGAGATGGCAAGCTGTCCGTGTGGTGTGGCAGCGGATGGTGGAGTTGCAGCAGCATATTTGGGCAGTGTAGATGGGTTCAGTTTTGGGGGGCCATGAGAGAGGTCCCTTCTTCTTTTTTTTCTAAATCTTACTCTTTGCCCCTGTTTTGTTCAACTAAGAAAAGCTAATTAAAATCTAAGTCAATGTCAATAATTAATTTTCACCATATTTCATGGGACTCAGATCTTTTCAACCACACATTCCATCAACTTTTATCAAAATTTACTAAAAATTTGATTTTTATCTAAACCAAACGGGGGATTTCTTCTTTTTTCTTTATTGTAATTCTTTTGTTATAGTTTAAAATAAATGTACAAATGTCATTTTAAACAAGAACTGATTTTCTAATTGTCAAACTGGCGTTTCCATCAGCTAAGGATAATGGTCCAACCATTTCATAGGTTAGGGACCCAGGGCCAAAAAAAAAGGTTCCGGACCCCTGGCTTGAATTCTTTCTATCTTGATCCAACATTATTGTATTGCAACTAACAAAAATGAAAAATAATTGATTGTCGCATTCGGATCCACCAAACTGATATCATAAAAAGAATAATATTAAACAAGTGAAAATGGAAATACTTGGAGTCACAACATCCTTATTTCACATTCAATACTCATCAGCTGCCACACAAAGTGCAACCTATTACTTGTCCATAGTACCAAGAGTGGCTATTGGTAAAAAGTGGTATGTAGCATATCCGATTCAGAAGGGGTTTCTTCCACCATACATCTTAATAATTTCCCATTAGAAATCTTGAGTTACTATTTATCGTTTTAGAGGTTTAACTAATACACACAAGCATACTCCAGCAATATAATTTTCCACTCAGTAATATTACGTATTAGGAAGGACACTGGCAAATTGCATATTCCATTCCAGAATCAGTTATATCTTGAATAAAACCCACTGGCATTGAGTGATGCTGAAAGTCCTCTCACAACTCTTCAGTTTTAACTAACGGAACCAAGTTACAAGCTGCAAACATTTTAAATTTTATACTACAGGTAAAAAAACAATAGGAAAATATGAAACTCGTCACTAGAGAAACTAAACATAAATGCATAAAGATTAACATAAAGCTCTTTAACAAGAAAATGGAAATTCATGACAGAATATCCTAGCCCTGTTCTATTAAACTGAGGTTATCGTTTTGAATTTTACTCTCAAACTTTAGAAAATTGAAGTCCATAAAAGTTACCAACGAATAAGGTTTATATGATAATTGACACTACCACACTATCTAATATATACTTGAACCAGATGCCAACTTGGTACAATTAGAATAAATATTACAAGGCAAACATTTCATCATATCAAAAGCCAGCAGTGCACATTGGATGAAAAGAGCAACACATACCAACATATGACAGAAAGAAACTTATAGAAGAAGAATTACCTCCATAGTCCTTATTCTCAGCATCAACATAAGAATCGGGAAGAACAAACAGAACACCAGGTAATCCTACACAAAAATGGAAAAAGTTGAAACAATGATTAAAAAAAGCCGTTTATGCCTAATCATATGTCTGATTCATATCAATAATTGAACTAAATTCTTGAGAAGAAAAATAAAAATCAATTGCCATTTGCCAATAGGCGAGAACTAACCTTCAAGCTTGTTTGAGGTCTCCTCATCAATCTCACATCCAAATCCAAAGTACCTCTCACATGACACATTATATATCTTCTTTTTAGCCTCCTCCTCACTATTGAAACCACCAGACACGATACATAACCCAGTAATAAGTATCCAACAATATATAATATCAAAAATTCCGTTTCATAAATGAAAATTCATATTACTTCATGTCTCACAGTTTCCTCTCTCTATCAACCGACTGGTTATTAGAAACTACGACTCTATGCTTCGCAGCAAGATACAGAATTTTCTAAATCTAAAAACTTCTCAAATAACATTATTCTTAGCGTGTTTGGCTAAAAAAAAAAAGGAGTAATAATGCTTCAACTTTTTAAAAACAAAATGTGTATTGATAGAAGAAAATTACATTTTTTTTTTTTTGAAAGTAACCCAATCCCTACAGTCAAAATTTACTTATTTTCAACATTCTATAATGAAATTATTTGTTTCATAACTTTCTTACTTTTAAGTTTACATATAAATGAACTTTCAGATTAACAAAAGATGTAATTTGCCTGAAGATTATTTCCATTACCCAAAATGTGAATATTATCATATATTTAGTAAAAATATCAGGCTATTAAATATAAATAAATATCCAACATCAAGAACGCGTAAAAATTTAACCTTCCAACAACTTTAGCTAGCGTTTGAATATAACAATCAATCATCTGCTGCTTAGTCGCCCCTTCACCGCCAGGCTTATCCATGACAATAAGCCAGTGTTCATAATCACATCCGGGGAAAAGCGGGGCCATTTCCGTGGGTGGGCGGTCACCGAAGTTCGACCCCGAGTTCAGCGGCGAGTAAGAAGAGCCGGACCGATTGACTCGGCATCTGACAGTGTTGTACCGGGTCAAGTTAGGAGAAGTAAGCTGCAGGGAGTGGGATAAGGCAGCTGGTGCGACAGAGCGGGTGGAATAAACGGGCCCGGTTCCGGGGCGGACGTAACCGGGTTTGGAAATAGAGAAAGAGAAGAGGCGTTTCTGGAGGAGAAGAGAAGCTGTGGCACATCGGACGGACAGGATTGATCGGGCTATAGCGGCGGCCATTTTTCAGCGTGCGTTTGAGTGCGAGAGAAGTGGAAATGGCAAGGGTTCAGATATGGTGATTTTTAAGGGTTTTGGAAAACTGGAAGTGAGATTGCCTACAGTTACCTTTATACAATTTCGAGCAGGGAGTAACACGACTTCTATTGACAGGGGCCACAGGGCATTTCCACTCTCGGCCACACATACCCAACTCTGGCCCACCAATTTTCGAACCAATCATGCTACATGAACATCAAGACATAAAGCTTAAGTAATATAATCTATCAGTTTAAAACAATTTTTCATCCAATCATCTACTATCACATACAATTATGATGAACTTTCTGTCAAATCCTTCCGCCAAACCGTTCCCCTTCACCCCACCCCCTTCTCCCTAAACGCTCTCCTATCTATCTACTATTGCTAGTCTCTTCAACCTCACTTTCTTAGACCTGAGTAGCAATTTCTTGAGGGGAATGTACTAACCATTTCAAGAGTGTTGTACCAAAACGAATACCTTTTTCCTCTAAAAAAAAAAGACGACCTAGTATTTCTAAACTAAGATAGACTCTTTTAATCATCACATTTAGTTTGGAATTTTTTAATCTCATGGTGGAAGACTCAGAACTTTTTGATCTCTTAGGGGAAGACTCAAAGTTTGATTCTTCAGTTTCCATGGCCTCTGCACTTGACTGATCAAAGTTAACATTAAAGTAATCTGGCCTTTTAAGTTTTTCTTTTCTTTCTTCTTGACTGTTGGGGAAGATAAAAACGAATATCAGATCGTTATAATTTCTTGTGACGCGTTTAGAATGGGGCGCTTTGAATTGAATGCCTCTCTTCCTATCTACTACTGCTATATAAGAAGAATTAAACGAGGAAATGGAATGTCACATTGAGCAAAGCACAGGCATGGAAAGATCAAAAATAGTTCTTATTTTCCTTCTTTATATTCTTCTTTTCTCTTTAATTCCACTACAAATTGAATCATCTGTGAAAACAGAAGCAGAGGCTCTTGTAAGGTGGAAGAACACCTTATCATCTCATGATTTTCTCAATTCATGGAACTTCCACAATCATACTAATCTCTATAGATGGCAGGGAATTGTGTGCAACCCTGAGGGGTCGACTTCTGAGATAAACTTATCTCATGCAAACATTAATGGCACGCTCCAACAACTCGATTTTGCTTCAGTTTCAAATCTCATACATTTCAACCTCAAAAATAACAATTTCAGCGGGTTCATACCATCTACTATTGGCAGTCTGTCAAAGCTTCTTAAGAAATTGAAATCAGCAGAAAACGAATTTACACCAGCAGAAATGAACCAGCAGCATGTAGAAATTAAAGTAACGAAACTGAAATTTAAGCTACTCTACTTGCAGGAATAAAACGAAATTAAAGGATAGAGTTCAACATGATGAAACACATTGAAGGAACTTGAGAAGAAGGATTTTATTAATTATCAAGCTCAAGTAATACTTTGAGTACATTGATCTATTTATAGAGAATTTCTAACAAACTAACTACATAACAAACAGGAGAAGAATCTAGAAAAATCATCTAATAACAAATAGGAGAAGGATCTAGAAGAAGGATCATTGGAATATTCCGACAAAGCTCACTATCTTAGACTTGAGCAACAATGTATTCCGAGGCATCATTCCACTGGAAATTGGAAACTTGGCAGAGCTTCGGTACATTAGTTTCTATGGCAATAGTCTCAGCTGTCTAGTTCCATATCAAATTAGTGATCTTCAAAAAGCATGGTACTTAGATTTTGGACTCAATTTCTTAGAGACTCCAAAATGGTCTAAATTCTGAGGTTTCCCCTTATTGACACACCTCAGCTTTTACAGCAACAACCTCACTTTGGAATTTCCTGATTTCATACTCTTGTGCCAGAACCTTACATATCTTGATTTGTCACTAAACTACTTGACTGGCGAAATTCCAAAATCATTATTCAGCAATCAGGGCAAGCTAAGGAAGTTGAAAGATCTTCGCTTACAGCACAACTTATTCTCTGGTTCAATCCCCGATTTTTTCCATTTGATGCCCAATCTGGAAATCCTTGATCTATCTAAGAATTCATTTTCAATTTTCATACCTCCAACAATCAGGAATCTAACAAAACCTGAATTTCTGAAACTTTGCTCCAACAATCTTTCTGGAACAGTTCCATCTGAGGTTGGAGATTTAACAAAATTGCAATTTCTTGATCTCAGTGGAAACCATTTGAGTGGGCAGTTTCCTAAAACCATCTCTAAACTTAGTAGATTGAGGGTTCTAACTCTGAGCCAAAATTATTTTTCAGGCAACATTCTATCATTCATTTGCAATTTTAGTTTCCTTGAATAGCTTTTTCTAGATCATAATAGTTTGGAAGGAACAATTCCAAATTGTTTCGAAAAATTGATGAGTAAAGGGCTGAGATTTTTGAATTTGATGAATAATCATTTTCGTGGCACAATTCCTGCAATATCTCCGAAGGGATGTAAACTGAAGCATGTTATCTTATCCAAGAATCAATTGAAAGGACCATTGCCCCACACGTGGATAAACTGTAAGCATCTTGAAGTAGTAGATATTGGACACAACAAAATAAGTGACTCTTTCCCCGGATGGATGAAAAGTCTTCCAGAACTTCGAGTTCTTATATTGAAGTTCAACAAATTCCATGGTAGAATACCTGCTTCATCAAAGGCAAGGCTACCCTTCTCTAAGTTACGAATTCTTGACATCTCCCATAATGAGTTCAATGGACTTCTACCAATTGGATATCTAGAACAATTCAAAGCCATGATGAATGTGAGTGAAAAGGAAAAGGAAATGGAAATATACCCATATTACACATATCCTTTAACCATTTTGCTAAAAGAGATCGATTTTGAGTCGATTCTTATCAGAAAGACCTATACAAGCATTGATCTGTCCCACAACAAATTCCAAGGAGAGATTCCAAATTCAATAGGAAAACTTAAGTTCCTCCGATCTATGAACTTATCTTATAACAATTTTACCAGTCATATCCCATCATCGCTAGAAAAATTGACTTCACTCAAAACATTGGACCTTCGTTCAAACCAATTGGTAGGACAGACTCCCTGGCAATTAACTAGATTGACATTTTTGTCGGTCCTTAACCTTTCATACAATCATCTTGTTGGGTCCATACCTGTGCAACGGCAGTTTTTTACATTTAACGACGACTCATTTGTTGGGAACTCAGGATTATGTGGACGCCCATTGACAAAGATATGTAAAAATGATGAAGTACAAACGAAGCTTCCCATCATGTTGCCGGGACAAGATGATGAGTTCAACGTTCTAGATGGATTCACATGGCAAGTTGTTCTCCTTGGGTACGGATGTGGAGTATTACTCGGATTGGTTGCGGGATATGTTACCTTTAAATATGAAAAGCCTAAATGGTTTATAGAATTTGTTTATGGAATCTACAATATCAGAGTAGTAGGACGTGCAGGAATACTGTTCGACTTTAGCTTGGTGAAGAAGAAATAAGCTCACAAACCTGAATAAATGGTTTTCGAATTTTAGTCGCAAATATGCTATCATGCATGTATCCACGTAAGTGTAGCACAATCCATACTATTTCAGAGAGCATCGATTGATATGTTCCGAATTCATTTCCTTTACTAGTTTCATCCTATGCGTCTCATGTGTACAAAAAGTTGGCTTCATTTTCAAATCAATTTTCTAAGCGTGTCATGTACTTGACTCAAAAGACTGCATGCCAAAGAAACTCAGGTATATGACAGTCAAAAGTCACAAATTAGGTTGCTTATAAGCTATAAAATTTGTGAATAAGTATATATAACTCTTCTGAGGAAGTCTCGAGGTCGAAATGCTGATAAGATGCATATTCTATGTACTGTCAGGACCTACAGGAATAATTCCGGTTTCGGCTAAGCATTCTGATTCAGTTTCTTCTTTTAAATGCATACCGAACACAACCAGCAAGTACAGGATTAGAGAGTTAAATTGGCAAGATTTGAGAGAGCTCTCGACCGAGATGCTGCTGAGGCATCATGTACCCAATAATATAACTCTTTTTTACGGCAAATAGCAAGTCAAGTGTAAAATCATAAACTTCAAGGTACTAATGAATGAGCATATATATCAAATCATTGTTACTTATGTATAGCAACTTGTTGGATTGTCTGTTTTGTGGTTCATCAAATCAATAAACAGATATGTTAGTGTTTTGGATTTCTCTATGGCTGAGCAAGTTATAATGAGTGTTCTAAAAAATGTAAAGCGTGGTAAAATCAAACTTCAAGCTTTTACGAGCCTAAGCAAGCGCAAGCATAAAAAAGTGTGGAGTATGCAAAGGGCCTATCTATTGATAAAGAATTGATGTACAAATGGAAGGGGACCTCAACGTTAACCTCAGAGTTAAAACTTACAACTAGAGAAGAAGAATCAAGTTTTGGATGCAAAAACATAAATAAGAGGTACTATCCTAGCATATAGGTGACATTAAATGATAAATTTAATTAAAATTTTGTGCTACAAAACTCATTTAATTGGACTTATTATGTGTTGTCACATAGAGTGGTGTTTTAGCATTCGTGGTGTTATATAGCATTACTTTTTTATATACGAAAAACCTAAATGGTTTGTAGTGGATGGTAGTGGCGTTGAACTAGTGCTGCGGCCAGTGAGAAATGGGTTGGTGGTGGTAGAAGAATAAGCTTTACATTTTCCCTTTTTTTTTTTTGGGTTAAATTTCTAAGTTTTTGTATAACTTTTTTAATAATTTAATTAAGAAAATATTTATTGTTTTACCCTTCTTAATAATAGTCCAATGAAATCTAATTTTTTGGTCAACTAACAAACTTTTGGTAAACAGTCTATTAATTGTCGTTAAACCTCTACTGTGATTTATCTAAAACTAATAATGTGACATCGCGTACGACATAATCAAGATAGAAATGAACACTGGTAAACAGTCTTTCTTATGAACGTCTCTCTTTTAATGTATAGCAAAATAAAGAACATGAATGGAGTGACCTGATTTAAATATAAAGCATGTTTGATAGACCCTTTTTTTCCATGTAAAATGAAATTCCATTTTCCACTATTGCCATGTTTGATAGTCAAAAAATTTCGTGAAAAATATTTTCCTCCCACACCCATTTTTCCATGTTTTTGTTGAACTGGTTTTCCCACCATTTTGGTGGGAATATGGTTTCCAGCCTCCTTTTTTTCCCCAATGAAAATAGATTCTATGGACAATTATAAAAAAAAATTCTCTTTAATGAACAATTTCCATGGAAAACAATGTCAAACGAACACCAAAAGTTCCAAAATTTCAACATTTTTCAGGAGGAAAAAAAATCATAAATCGGATATTAAGTTTCACAAATGCAAAAATCAGGTATTTATTTATTAACTAAAAATATTTTTAGTAATTAAATATAATAATATATAATTAATGGTCAAAGATACATAATTATATATCACAACTTTTATTGGTCACATATTATCAAATTAATTGGTCACAGATTATTTCGATATCACAAATCAAAAATCTTATAGGTCACAGTTTATTTTGTTGGTCACATATCAAAAAAATTATGGGTCACAATTTATCTATCGGTCACATATTTTCAAATTTTTTGTCACAAATTATCAAATTTTAAGGTCACAGCTTAACAATTAGTCATAGAGAACCAAATTGTTGGTCACATACACAAAAAAAAAAACACTCAATCACGATCCACCACCAATACTTGGTCACAAATCAATCAAATAATTGTCACAAACACTCTTCATGCCGTCGTCACCGCCACAACCACCACCACCACCAATAATAACAACACAACACCACATCTGCTCCACAACTGATCAAACACCACCATCGCACCCATAACACACGCACCCACAACACACGCACCCACCACCACCAACCAAATCTGAAAGCATCAACACCCACCGCCGCCACCGTACACACATCACACACCACCACCACCACCACCACCAATCAGATCTGAAAGTATCAACACCACCACCACACACCGATGCAACACCATTGCCACAACTCCACTCTGCCAACGTGCACACACCCACCACCCATCGCGGCGCTGCTCTGAACGGCAGCCTCGCACGCTACTACATCACCACCATCCAGTTATCCTCACACCCACAACAGAAAAAAACAAAAACGAAAAGACAAAGGACTGCAACATCGCCGTTTTCAGCAGCTTCCGTTCTCAGCTGCATCAATCGACTCGTCTCCTTCATCGCCAGTTGTCAGAGTTTGAATGGGTCGCCGACGTTGAAGAGAGAGAAGCGATAGAATTCAGATTGGACATGGGACTGCACCAACCCCAAACACTCACACCACCGCACCCAACCCCAACCATTGACGACAGCGAAAATGGCCTTGCAAGGGAGATAGTAACGACGACGACGACCTTGGA
>CAIGRB010005379.1:24359-37731 GCA_903798255.1 Fraxinus quadrangulata | reverse complement strand
CCGTGAAGGAAATGAAACATTTATGATGGCTGACACTACTATGGTTACACCTCAGGAGGCGACAACTATTGTAAGGCTCGACAACTAAAGGAATTGAGGTTTGTTCCATAGACAAGGTTAGATGGTTAGAAATTGAGGTGGATGGATAAGGGAAGATGAATATTTTTTGTTAACTGATAGATTTTTATGAAATCATTAGATGTACTTTCGATGCACATTTATTAAAGATTTGAAATCACGTTGTACATTATTGAAATGTTAAGGACATTCCATGTAAATTTTTCTTCATACTTTAATTAATTAAATGTTAAAAAGATCACTTTATCCTTCTTAAAATTAATCAAATTATGATTAAACAGACTTTTGGTTGACTAACAAATTTTTAAATAGAAACTGTCCACTGATATGTTAGTGTTAAAAATTTTGGGACCTATCTATACTATTTGAAGGTTTGGAATCTCCATTGTAAATTTTCCTTATGTTTTTTAATTGTCATTTCTCAAGAAAAAATAATAATTTGTTTGAGCAACTTTTTTTTTTTCAAATAAATGTATTTTACAATAGTGTTATGATGGATAACGTGTAGTTAAAAAATTAAAAAAAAAAATAGATTTACGTATAATAGTATTTTATTGAAAAATATGTGGTGGAAATGATGTCAAATTACAGTTTAATAATACATTTTAATGAAAAATGGGACTCAAACAAGCGCGGATGTATAATTAACTATATATTTCTATTTAATTTTGAAGTTTAGCCCATGTTTGACAATCAATTTTTTGTGGAAAATGGAGTTTTGAATAATGATTTTTATGTGAATTTGTGATTAAAAAGTAACAAAAATTTTTGAATTTACGTGTAAAATATTTTATTGCGTAAATGTGTAGTTAAAAATGAGTGTAGAGAAAAAAGAAAAAAAATGTTTGTCAAGGTGGGAGGTCCCATTTGATTGGGTTGTGACAATACACTCCAGGGGTATGCAATTGGGGGTTCAAGAATTTTAATTTTTTAATATATATTATTTTATTATAAAAAGATTATGCTCTTTCAGTTGGCCAAAGGGGCAACTGGGACGCCACCGGATCCTTTTCTGGGTTCGCACAAATCTGGTTCCTCTTTAAGAGCAAAAAGTGGGTTGTACACGTTTCACTCAGGTAATGGGCTGTTATTTTCATGAAAAATATAACAAGGACCATGCTACACAGCGCCAAGTGTCCAGTTTTATCAAAAATTTGGTAAAATATTGTGCACATTTAGATTTATCCATATAACAATGGGTTGTCGTAGAGCATGCCATTTTGGGTAATTAATTAATTCATTTGATTTAATTAGAGAGGAAATTACATAAAATCAGAAAATTAAACTTTCAAATTCAAAATTCAGGTATAAAGTTTATTTAATAAAAAATCAGGTATTAATTGGATATTTTGTTAATTTAAATAATATTATAATACTAATATTTCAAATAAACTCTAATTCTTTTTCAATCTCATTTTCTCTCACTAATCACACACACACACTCTTTCTCTCTCTCTCTCCGAAATCGAAGCCCGCCGAAAAGAAGGCCGCCTTCGACACCGCTTCTTCTCTGCTCACTACGGCGAAGGCAACGACGAGGGGTGTGAGCGCGCTGCTTCCCTACTCAGCTTTTGTAGATCGATGCTGCTCTGAACGACAGCGTCGCGACGATGTGGCGAGATCGACTCCAATTAGGTGTGGTGTGATGGATCTAAGTAGCGACGACGAGGGTGGAGGTTGTGACGGTGGCGGGTTTGAGTTTTTTTTTTTTTTGGTTAGGTTGTGATTGTGGTGTGGTGATGCCTGTGTTGTTGGCAGCAACGAGGGTGGTGGTGGATCTGGCGTCGGCACGACGACGAGGTGGGGATGTGGTGGCGGTGACGAGTTTGGATTTTTTGTTGGGCGGTGGTTGTAGTGTGACGCGGTTTGTTAATGGTGGTAGTGATAGTGCAATAATGGTGGTGGTTGGTGGTGGTGGCTAGAGATTCGATAGTAGTGGTGGTTGTGATTTTTGTTGACAGTTGACTGGATCTAATAGCGACGATTTGATGGTGGTGATGCGGTGTTGGTGTCGGTGGTCGTGGCAATAGTGACGGGGATGGTGGTGGATCTTGCGGTGAAGAAGACGGGTGGATGCGGTGGCGGTAGTGTTGGTGACGGTATTGTGTGACCACTATTTGATGTATGTGACCAATTACTTGATTATATGTGATCAAGTATTAAACTGTGATTTTAAAATTTGATAACTTATAACTTGAAAAGTAATTTGTGACCAACAAATCTGAAAACCTGTAACTCATAGATAAATTATGGCCTGTGATTTTTTTGATTTGTGACCAATAAAATAAATTGTGGCCTATAAAAAAATTATTTGTGACATCGAAATAATTTGTAACCTACAAAATTTTTAATTTATGACCTCAAAATAATTAATTTGATAATATGTGACCAGTAAATAAATTGTGACGTATAATTATGTATATGTGACCATTAATTGTATAGATGTGATTTTATTATATTTAATTAATAATATATATAACTGAATTTTGAATTTTCAAACTATAAACTTGATTTGTGAATTTGTGTAAACTATACACTTGATTTATGATTTTTTCCCCCTTAATTAGATAACAATGGGCCGATCCGACACTCGGACTTTCGAGTTCGACTCATGTTTACAAATTAAGTTCAACTCAATTATTTAGCTCATGAGTCTCAAGGCTTGAGTCGAATTGTCCACAAGCTCATTAACCGATTTGTTTTTTTAAAGAGATTAATAAAACGAACCAACCCATGAACTCAAAATAAGTCAGAGAGTGGGTTCGTGAAAAAAAATTGAGCTTGAGTTGATCCATAGCTCATCTCAATACAAACTCGAGCTATCTATGGATTGAATCAAGATGGACTGAGCCCATGATCCAACAAGTGGTTCGACACATTTGCCACCCCTAAATGTAGCAAAATTTAGAAAATCAAAATTGAAGAATTATTTGAAAAATAAAAAATAACTAAAACGAGATGGGAAGAAAAATTAATTGTGAGCAATTACCCAAATTTATTTCTCCATGAAAAATAATGAAATTAGGCCATATCTTTGCATTTCACCAAAAGTGGACATTACAAGGATAGTCCATTGCATTGACGAGTCCTTGTGAAAATTATAAATTTATCTTCTATTTTAACTATCGTGAATTATAATTTTTTGGCATAGTCTATTGAAATTAACACATTATCTGATAATCACATAATACGCACACCTCACATATCTACGGGTGCACACTCGCATACATGCACGCACGCACATTTGAAAATTTACAAAACATGTCGATAATATTAGAATCTCAAATAGAACATCACAAAGTGCATATAAATACTTATACCACACCCACAAAGCAATTGCACTAGCGTAGTGCAATGGATATTATCCTTATTGAACAAATATTGCTTAGATTTTAAGAAACATAGTACAAAGAATTTGGAAGCTTGAATGTTCTTTTGGCCTTTGGATTTCCATCAAAACTGCTCCATTGATCACCAATGATTCCCCAGATATTGTACCCCTCACTAACCAACTTTTGTCTAGCTTCTGCTTTGTAGTGTTGTACTCTTCTGTTTTCATCACTCAGGTCCCTATTCCAAGTCAAAATAGCACAATTAAATTAAAACATCCATTAGTCACTAGGATCTTACATTGAAACAATTCACTGTTAATCGCTTGTATTGCTCCCCTTCCCTCGCAATCCCGTTTCACAGTTTAGGCTAGCTCCTCCTATTTCGCTTGTCGCTATTACGGGACTCGCTCTTACTTTTTCTTTTCTATGATTACTAAGATGTTTCGGTTCGTCCGTTAGACGTAGAATTAGAGTGAGTTGTGGAATGTATTTAGAGTTGATATCACCTCATTTAAAAGCTTGCATTGTTAGAAAATAAAAAAATAAAAATTATCTTCAGCATGTCTATAATAGATGATCGACATGACTTGATTCTACTCATATCATGTTGAAATATTTCATTTAAAAGATTAGAAGTTAGATTCTCAGTTAAACTAAAATAACTGGGAAAAACAAGAAAAAAAAAATATTGTTGGAAATGTACCTTAATATAAGACCAGACCACCCATGATATCCAACCTTGATAAGGTTGTCTACAGTAGCATCTCTTAAGGATTCTCTTCTGGTTGAAATCAAGAAAATCTTAAAGCCTCTCCCTTTAATCTCATGGAACAATCTGAGTGTAGGAGCAAGAGCTGGTGCTTTGCAATTCTCCATCCAGCCTTCCAATGATGTAAGATTCAGTTTCTTCCCCCTAAAGCACTCGTGATCAACACAATTAACATTTACAACTTGAGGACAATATAATTGAATTCTCATATACAATATTTTATATGGGGTTCTAGGCGTCAGTATTAAGACTAAGGTTTTTATCTTGAAACATTAACCTTATTAAGGAGAGTAGTCCAATTTTTTCGTTGTTATTCGATATGAGATTCATCTATTAACATTCCCTCGCAAGATAGTGGCTCGATTGAGCAAATCAATTTTAGAATCCGTGTAGTTATTTTGATTTTAATCGGATCAAATTGATCATTGAAGTTTAATGAGTTATGATACTATATTAAGAGTTGAAGTTTCCTCTTAAAGATCAATCTCATTAAAAAGAATAACTCAAGTCTTTATATGTTAATTTATATTTTTATCTTTATTCGAGTGGAATTTTTCCCTTAACACACCGTCCATGCCTGTGCGGGGCAGTATGCCTTGCTCGGCCCACCTCAAACAACCTCACTGTGACGAGCCAAGCAAAACAATGGCGAACTGGGCTCAAACCAACTAGTCCCGAGCCTTTTTGCACCAATCCATGCTTGTTTTGTTGTGCCTTAAAGTGTTTATAAATTGTGGATTTCATAAAATGTGTAAAAGATTTATATTCTACAAAATGTGCGAATAAAAAGTAAGTTTGCCCCCACTTAAGTTATAATTTAAGTGTTCCTAAACATGCTCAGAGTAAAGCAAAACACAAAGGAAGAGAAAGAGGGGTTACCCAAATCCATGACTCTTGAAGTATGGCACGGTGGACAACAATGTGTCATCAACATCAAAGATCCATGCATCTTTTCCTTCACCACCTTTCACAGAATTACAGCAACTACTCAAATACACTTCACATTCTTCAATTGCCCTCTCACAATCTGCCTTGTACTGACTTGAACTCATATATTTTCCTATGTAACCTATGCATTCTTGGGGGACAACCTCAAATCCTCTTATGTTGTTCAACTCAACATTAATCCTCCAACTCTCACAGTATTTCTTCAAACCAGAACCAGAAACAACTTCATTTTTCCTCCTTTGATTAAGAATGTTCCAATCTGCCACTGCTGAGCAAATCAACAGGCATATTACAGCTAACAGAAAAAAGTGTTTTCTTGCCATGTGAAAATTGACAGGAGAGAGATCTGAGAAATATTTACCTAATTTTAAGAATATTGTTATGGGGTACCTTAATGATTGCTCACATGGGCTGTGGGGTGTGTTATGTTGTGTCTTTATTCATAATTGGTTAGGTTTAATCAAGCATGAGCTTTAGCACTAAATATTCAGAATTTAATTTTGCCACCGATTGCGGTAGGCCGATGTACTATAATTGCCAAAAATCTAGACTTTTCGTTACAAAACCTGAAAAAGTGATTATTTTGTGAAAGAATTTTTGAAATTTATCGAATAATTGGAGACAAAAAAGAAGACTTGAAATTTTGTGAACACAGATATCTAACAGGTTAAATCAAACTCGCTTGCTTACTAACACCAATTATTGTAGTCTCTTTAATTCGGTGGGATTTTCTTTATTATTCGGAATATATAAACTTGTGTAAGACAATTTCGTTGTTCTTTCTCGATTGATTATACAAAATTTGAAATTCTCTTCCAATAGAGAATCAATGACAAACGATTAAGATGTTCATATTTTCTCATTGTTTACACTGCATCAATTAGTTGCGAGGTCTAACAATGGTTGCAATGGTAATTCTAGCATCGGAAAGGAGGGCGGCTAAGGTTCCTGCAGGCTGCCATCATCGCCGGGAACCAGAAACGGCATATGATGGAGTCAGTGGTGGTCATGGTTCGGGCTCGATCTTACATTGCCACAGAGACCAATGAATATCCTTTAGGCCCTCTTCATCCAGGGAGACAAGTGGTGGCTGAACTACATGAGAATCACCCCATTGAAATTTTACCCTATTCATAAGGATTAAACAAAACAAAACCAAAAAGAGTTGTAAGTTGTAACGTTGTCCACTCCTTCCAAGAAGGTTGCACGGAAATAAATCACGATGTTATATGACATGATACGGGAAAATGCTATTTTGACGAAACGTAGAACATGAAATGCGGTGAAAATGTTGGATAGAACATTAGATTTAATTTTTAAAAATTATTTAATATTAGTTCGTGCGTTAATCACTCGTTAGTTTTATTGGAGTATAAGAATTAAAGTATGAAATTACATAAATTAATAGTTGAAATTGTAACTTAGTTTTTATGCTTTTACGTTGTGAATTATATATAAAATATGTGGATACTAGTTGTAGATCCTATAAAAAGTATATTTGATCATTTAAAATTATAATTTAAGCTTCTCAAGCCTGGACTTGGTAAGAGCTCACAAAAAGTCTACAATATTGTGCAATTCTTGATCTAATTTTCTACAGATTTTGGCAAAAAGTTTTTTCAAGGTTTCAAAATTTTTTTAAAAATAAAAAGATTTAGGAAACCCATTAGGAGTTTATGAAACGTTTTCTAGAGTTTTTGGAAAGTTTCGATTTTCAAAATGTGTCCGAAACGAAAATATTAGCGTCTTTAAAGTTTTCGTGCAACCTATCTAACTAAACACAAAAGTATGAACCAAGAAAAGAATAGTAAATACATAGCAGTAGACTAAACAAAATTCTATTAGATTTATACAACTTTACATCAGCCAAGTTGCTGATTTCTTGATCTGATAAGTTATGGAACTTCAACATAAGAAGAAGTTTAAGCATAAAGAAGATGAAACGGGCTCCTGACATTCATCAAATTGTACGTGGGATCTGGAAAATTTTCAATCTATGATCAAATTCAAACAAATAATTTAAGTTTCTTGAAAAATATTAGCATTTAAGGTAGCTGTGGTAGGTAATATAAGTTTTATTAAGAACTATATTAACCTTGATCTTAAGGTATGCTAGATACAAAGTATCCCAAACAGACAAAAATCAAGCTTTCTTAATGCCTTCTCGACACCCGAAAATCAAACCATTTAGGACACGTTTAGTACCTAGTACCGCACAACAAGATATCAGCTTCTTTCTTTCTTAATCATATTCTATACCGGTGATTCCAGTATACCAAACGTGCAGAACATATACAAAGATTAGAATCACCGAGGAGCTAAGGGCGAAGGGTTGTCGTCTGAGCAACCTTCATCAAAGTTTCGAGAGTAGCTTTGAGCATCGTAGTTGTACAGTATAGTGTTGCTTTTCCTCCTCAGAAGTTGATTCCATTCTGATTTGAACCTCCAAATCAACAATCTTACATAATATGATCCACGGCAACAATTTTCCTGCAATCTTTTTTGAACACTAATCAATCTAACTGCAGAACTACTGCGCACAATTTTCCTTCTCAATTTCAATATTTGAATCTTGAAGCTTGCAAGATGTGAAAAGTTCATGGTTGAAGCATCAAGGACCTTAACTGAATAGCTGCAGAAGAAAGAGTTTTGGCAATTTAATACAAGAAAATATGTGGGAGATGCCTTGTAAAAGTGCTAATATTCTATTAGCAAATAACTGATATTTAGACGTTACTTTCACTTCTCAAGTAAGAAATGATTCATGTGGTCGACTCAAATTTATCTGTAACTAAACTTTGTTGTTGCTCATTGGATGTTACTTTTACATCCATTATAAGTGGAAATGCTTTTTGATTCAAGATAATGAACGAATCGGGTAGTTTTTATTAAAACAAAAAGGGAGAAATTGATTCGTGAAGTCCACTCCAATATATCGAGATCAAGAATCTATGTAAATTTTCATATCCATTAGAAGTGGCAAAGTTTCTTTATCCAAGATAAAGAAGGTACGAGAATAACTGATATTGGGTGTCATTTTATTTTCAAATGAGATTGTAAAAAATGATTTATGTAGTCGATTTATAATAAAAAATTCGGATTTTATATGTAATTTTCACATCCACTAGAAGATAAATCTGCCAACACAAATTTGATGCCTGTGGGACCTGATATGGTCTTCTTCTGAAGAGATGAGTAGAACTTATCCTTGTGGTGTAGGAATGATGCTTCACGTATAGGGACCTGTTACAAGGCATTCACACATGTGGAACTCACGCATACTGGTGAGCCCTTGTGAATTATTCCACCGCACGTGGAGATTAATTCTGTCGTGCAGCATCAACGGGGTATGTATGGATTATTAGATCCTAAAAAGACGCCCTGCTTTTTCTTATCATCTTTTTTATATACTCTCTATATTTTGCACTCATCTAAAAATATACTCTCTAAAAGCCCTCGAGTCCATCCAATAGAGTTGAGAATTGCGCCAAAAAGTCCAATTCCGAGTCCCACTTGCACATGTTTGGCGTGTAGTGCTCGAGAACATTGTAAAGCATGACAATATTTGATATTTTTCCGAGTTCCATCAACAGTTCAATTCAATATATCAAACATTTTATAAAACGGTAAAAGAAAATATATCTTCCTTGGGAAGCATGTTGATTCAAAATGGTCCCTGTACAAGAAGAGAATCATAGGTACTCATATGGATTAAAAGCACAAAGTAAAGGGGTCGGTCACCAAGTAGCTGAAATTACACCAAACGACAGAAAAAAGTTGAAAGAATCGATACCAAATCACCAACCATTTATCATAGTATCAAAGCAAAACCCTACCAAAGCATCAGGTCACTGACTCACTGGGTTACTGAGGCAATGCAATTCTCATAGTGATAAATTCATTACCCACAAACTACACAACTTCAACATGCTCTCCTGAGTGAATAGCCCGAGAATAGACACAAATACAAAACACACATACATAGTAAAACTTTGCTACAATCATATAGGCAATAATCCATATTAATAGAACTAAAAAAATATCCATAGAAAACAGAAAACCAGTACACAATCTTACTTTCCAGAAAAATGGAAACTTGTTTAGTATACATGTCGTGAAACAAACTATCGGTTTGGATCCTTAAAAGAATCACATAAATTTCTAGACAAAACTCGAAAATTGAAAATCCCAAGCCACTTTAAACTTCTACGTCTAAACAATGGCATTGGCAGCACTGGCAATCCTAGGCCAAAGATCAGCGCACTCCTTTCCAATTGGGCCAGTGATGGCAGAACCTAAAAACACCAAAGTGACAGAATGAATGGTAAGAAACACAGAGAACCACAAATTTCAAATGAGTGTGCCTTTGGAAAGAACCAAACACAGCAATCCACCATGTATTTTTAAAAATTGAGTATTACCTTTCATCTCACCCTTGGGATTCACAATAACCCCAGCATTATCTGCAGATCAGATGATAATTAGTAGAAAAGTTTAGAATTTCAGAAGCGATGTAAACATGGGAAAAAAAATATCATCTGATGAAGAGAAGTTCAAATTCTTCCACACATGAAGGGACGTTTGGCATGGCTTCCTCGAGAAGCTATCTTAATTTTTGTTCGGAAACTAATTTTTCAAAAAGCTTCCTATTCCAAAAGTGCTCCTCTAAAAGGTCTTACGGGTCCAAGCAGATTTTGGGTCTCAAAAGCTTCTTTGGCTTCCCAAATGCCATGTTAAATGAGCCGAAGAAGAGAACTATAATATTCTTCTAAAATGTCGAAGTTTTTGTAGCAGACATCCAGTTCAATACGAAGAAATAAATACAGATACTCTAACGCACATCGACAACTCATGCAGCATCAAGAATGCATCATATATGTTTAATCTCCGTAGAATATATCGTGTTTACCATACAAATAACAAGCAAATTAATGCAGAAAAAATGATTGTGCTATTTGCTTCAGTGTTACCACAGAGTAAAAGCAACATGTCTTTACCATTGCCGTCAGTTTATGTGATAATTTGAAGTATAAATCAACAAAAAATAACTGAAACAATAAAAGTGAGACATCGAAATATTTCACTATTACAAATGCAAGAACAGAAATAACAATAGTATCACAATATAACATGTCAACCCAAAACCAAAAGAAAGAAATGTATATATATATTATACCTTCGAAGTACATGAAGACACCGTCCTTTCGGCGCCATGGCTTGCGCTGCCTGACGATGACAGCTGGCATGACCTTCTTACGTAGATCGGGCTTCCCCTTCTTAACGGTGGCCATCACCATATCACCGACGCAAGCAGACGGAAGGCGGTTGAGCCGCCCCTTGATGCCCTTCACCGAAATGATGTACAGATTCTTTGCACCGGTGTTGTCGGCGCAATTCACTGTCGCCGCCACTGGCAGACCCAGCGACATCCTGAACTTGTTCCCCGCCGATCCTCCGCGTCCTATACAAAAACGATTCAATTGAAATGTTAGTAAAAACATTTATTTGGATATAAGATTTGACAATGGAAAGAAGATTGTACCTCGCTTCGACATTTCTGCCGATTTCTCTCCTCTATAGATTTTTCTGAGATTGACGAGGAGGAACGAGGGTTTTTTATGAGTTTTAAGGATGTTTGGAGATGGGCCGTTACAATTAAGGTCTTGTTTGGTAACTTACGGCCCAGCAGCCCATTTCAAAATGACTGGGGAGAGTTTTATTTTCGTACATATACAAATTTTTTTAAGCACTTATTTCACTTATAAGGTAGCTTCTCTTTCTTAAACTCATCCAAACATGCCCTTGGTACGGAGTTATAATTTTCAAGAGATGACATACTGCCACCCGTCGAAATAAGGTTACTCCGAACATAATGTCCACCACAAGCTCACTCTTCGGCTCCGCCATCCCCCTCCCACGCGCTGCCGCCAAGACTAAGATAAACCCTCGTCACCATCCCCCCGCAATCACAATGTCTAATTCTAATTCAAACCCCATAACCACCCTCACTAAACTCCTCTGGGGCAGGTCCCTGCCACCCCAGCTCCTCATCTCCACAGTCCGCACCACCTGGTCCGCCGCCTGGCACCTCATGATGTCCCAGCTCGCCCCTTCCGACCCAACTGGCAGATACAACCGCCCTGCCTCCCAATTCAAAACCCCCACAAGCCTAAACCTTACTAATCAAAACCTCCACCTGTACATAGGCCTCCCTTGCCCCTGGGCCCACCGGACCCTTATCGTACGAGCCCTTAAAGGGCTCGAAGAATTCGTCCCAGTTTCAATTGCCGCCCCCGGAATAGATGGTTATTGGGAATTCAGGGATAGTACTGTTCCTGTCCTCGATAATGATATCCTTGTTCCTAGCTTGGATAAGGCCAACGGATGTAAAACCTTGAAAGAGGTTTATAATTTACGCCGGGGTGGCTATAATGGCCGGTCCTCCGTTCCAATGCTTTGGAATGTGAACAAAAAAGAGGTTGTTTGCAATGAGAGTTATGACATTATTGAGTTGTTCAATTCTAGATTGAATGATGTAGCTCGAAATCCGGGATTGGACCTCTCACCACCGTCATTAAAGAAGAAAATCGACGAATGGAACCAAATCATATACCCTTGTGTTAATAATGGAGTATATAGGTTGGCGATTTTTACAATCTTTTGCGTGATTTTGTAGTGAATTTTGATCAATGCTCATGTCGTATTTGGATTTGTAGGTGCGGATTTGCTCAGAGTCAAGAAGCATACGATAGCGCGGTAAATGAGTTGTTTAGTACTTTAGAAATGTTAGATGATCATTTGGGAAGCTCTAGGTTTTTGTGTGGAGATACATTGACCCTTGCAGATGTATGTTTGTTCACTACATTGATAAGATTTGATCTTGTGTATAATGTTCTGTTCAAATGCACCAAGAAGAAGCTGATTGAATATCAAAACCTTCATGGTTATATGCAAGATATATATCAGGTATGCTTATATTTACTACTCACCATTTACTTCCATTAAGATTGTGTTGGGACGATAGACTTTCATATGAATCGCCCATAGGATGTTTTTGATTTCGATTATGATAACGTGTTTTGAATGTTTATGTGAGGTTTATCATAGGTATTGGGACATAGATAGCTCATGTAGCCAATACTCTTCTTTTTCGTCGTAACAAATAGTACTTGCGGAGATATTACCATGCAGTTTGTAGAGTTTGTAACCGGAGATAGCTCGAGCTCGAGTTACTTGCGAAGATATTACTATGCAGTTTGTAGAGTTTGTAACCGGAGATAGCTCGTGCTCGAGTTACACTTCTTTGTTTGTAAAGATATGATTTGGGAGTTTGTACTGGGTCTTGGAAAGCTTCCGTAGTAGTTATACTTCGACTTTGTGATGGGACATGGATTACTTGTTATTTTTATTTTTTTCGTGACAAATAGTACTCTTGAAGACATTACTATGCAATCAGTACAATCTTTGTGGCATTCGTGAAGAGACTCATTTTGGTTCCTTCATAATATCTATGTGACTGATGCATATCAAATTCTTGAACAGATTCCTAAAGTTGCAACAACTTGTAATTTTGAAGCCATTATGGATGGGTACTACGAAACTCTTTTCCCGTTGAATCCAGGCAGCATTCGACCGGTGATTCCTTCAGGCTCTACACATGAAGTGCTATCAAAGCCTATCAACAGGGAGTCCTTATCATTGGTTGGAAGCAATTGTTGAACTTAAATTTCATAGAAGCAAATTTTATGTACATATAGTTGTTTTCCTAAATGGTTTTCATATGTATTTTTACCATTTTTTCTTGAAAGGAAGGCATCACATCCATACATAAAATTCGCTTTAGATATAAAGCTTTGAGTATCAAGAAATGCTCTTGTTATTCCAAATAAGACGGCTAAGTAACAAACTGCTTCTTCCTAAGCGCAATTGTTACTGCTGCTTCCTAAGCGCAATTTCACAAGAGCCATTGTTTTGAGCATTTGGTCTTAAAAATTGTGGGAGTTGTAGCTTGTTAGGCTCAGTCGTTAGAAGTAATGAATCTAATTGCACACATCTTATTTCAACACTCATAAGCCTTGTTAGGGTAGTAATGGCCTGGCCGAGCCAAGTCAGCTCTCGATCATTGTGGGAGTTGTAGCTTGTTAGGCTCAGCGCAATTTCAAACACTCAAGGACTGACCCGAGACAGCCATGTGCCTACAGATTCTTTTTATTTTAAAAAATTAACAAAATAAGTCCAAAAACAA